>JAGFPH010002896.1:62921-75976 GCA_018207615.1 Philaenus spumarius | reverse complement strand
CTTATGGGATAAAAATCCATTTTATTTTTACTGGAGCAGACCCTTAATAGTAATTATACTTACTTACTGGTTGTATAAATTTATTACTCATGTTGAAATACAAATTTCTTCTCACGCTTTAAAGCGCTGTTACAACGGTCGAGTCACACAGGATGTTATATCAGGGCTATAGAATACAATGGCTGGTCCACTTCTTTGATGTTGACGCTCGCCGACAGTCCCAAACTTCCTCTCGCCCCCCACCTATGTGACGTCACTCTGGTATTACGACTCGCCGCGTAAGCACGGTTCGCCTTATCTCTCACGTGTTATTTGATATAAAGTTGCAGACGATCATTCTTTAAAAAATATACAATGCACACAATCACCTAAATTATATGTTTAGCAAGGTATTTATTTATTTAATGTTACGTTGCAGACGAGATTACTGTATGAAATGTTGCCAAGATTATCAAGTAATATTGTCTGCAGCGTTACTTGAATATTCCAAGAAACACCTTTACTAACAAAATACATTAAAACAAACATTTTCAGAATGGTGAGATATAAATAAATAAATGTATAATATGTAAATAATAATAAGATCTAAACTTAGAGTACCGGTAATTATTGATAACTCAAAATTTAAAACCAACAAATTTAAAATCATAAATTTAATTTCTTAAGGGTCTGCTGTAGTGGCAGCCATCTTGGATTTTTATCCCATAAGAGCAATGTTAAATTTCAAACCATTTATTTCGTTTATTTTTTATCATAAAATTGTTTGCAAAGTCTCATTTTAAGCAGTCACAATACGCATCCGTCTTGCAATTTAAATTTTTTTTAATGCTTTTGATTTTGACATTTTGTACGTACAAAGTTTGCATTTTTTTCCTAACACGATAAGAAATTAATAACGAAAAATAATTTGCAAGAAAGATCTGAAATTTTATAAAGAATATTCAGTTTTTTTTCAACACTCAATTACAAAAGATAGACTTATAAAATGGTTTGAAATGAGGCAATGTCAGCGCAAGAAATTGCACTGTTTAGATAGGGATATAGTGAGAGGCGTTTGCGTTCCGGTGGATTTCTCGTTTACTGGAGTAGACCCTACAACCGGCAGATCGCACGAAACGTGCGATTATGACAACACATTTGTAACGCGTGATTGTATTGAATATTTGACCCACTAAACATCTTCCAATCTCAAAACGATAAACACCATTGGAAAGGTAATGATCTAAACTTTAATTTTTGTATTTACAAGTTGTTTCTAAAACGTATATTTACATACGTAATCATCGTTGCAGTTTATTAGTTTTCTTCAACAAACTCGGCGCCCGTCAATTCATCAGTTTTCGTCACAAAACACGACGAAATAACGCATCTTTCCTCTCTCTCTAAACCCCGCCCACTACTTCTTCTAAAGTAAATAGATATCGTTCGATTCTTCACAATTACCCCTATCTAATACTGCCATCCAATCAAAAATCGGACACATAGTTCAACAATTGTAGGCCGTTTTGTAGACCCTTGCAATTGGTCAGTTTTCCAACCAATAAACAGCGTTATATATTACACGGGATTACACGTGATATCTGTGTGAAAACAATAGTTTTTTCGAGGTATTTTGGTATCTTTGTAAACTTAATACTTCAAGCTAACTTTCTCTGTAAACCAAATACGCTTTATTTGAACAGTTTATTGTGTAGGACCGTGGGAAAGTGACTGCTAATACGGTCTCATCTAAGGTTTGAAATCGAGCTCTAAGACGTAGGAGTTTGCGCGCGCATCGTGATAGCTTGAACGGGAGAGGAGATTTCTACATTTTTTCTCTCTTTTGTTATTCAAATAATTCTAAGTCAAACACTTTTAGGAAAAGATAATTTATAAGTATACGGTTCAATTCTTTGATTTATTCTCTACACTTTGTTATAATAATATTTCATTTTTGGGTAAAGCAAATAATCTTAAATTACATTTGAAACTAGGCCAACTTTTGTTAGAAGTCGTGTAGATGGAACATAAAAACTGGTGTTTTCAAAATAAGAAATTTGAAATTGATAAATGTTTTTACACAGTTCTATTTAGAACTAAATTATGAAACTTTTTTATGCTTACGAAAAAATTACAAAAAATGTTTACTACTTGTTATGTAGGCCTATGCCTGAAGTTGAACATTTTCCTTTCGTTACTGAACATTTTTTGTTTCTTGAGCTAATAACTTTTACAATTTTACATCAATACATTTTTTAATTGCATATAGGAATTCTTTGAACCTTTCTCAAAAAAGTTACAGAAAACTTTTGGATTGGTATACAATTAGGCCTACTATATTTGGCGAATATTTGAAAATATGCTTGCACACGCACCGAAATGACTTGGCGTTGCAAAACATTAACATGGATAGTTGAAGGGTTAAGTAATCAGTTTCAAATTAAAATAAACATTAAAAAATATTATTTATTTAATGTAAGAGTTGCAAGCGAGATTACTTTATGTTAAAAAGTTACCAAGGTCCTCAAGTAATTTCTTCTGCAGCTTTAAGTTAAAATGTTTAAACAAATATTTACTAGCAAAATGCACTTAAAATTGTCACAATAATTAGATATAAATAAATATATAATATACAAATAATTATAATCAAATTTAAACCTAAAGTAATAAAATTAATAATGATAAACATAATTTTAAGTTAAACTTCTAGACTAAATTTAATTGCACAGTGTCAATTTAAATTTAAATAGTTCAATTGATTAAATTCAACTATTAAATTAACTATTGCCTAGGGAAGTAAAATTTCTATAAAGCAGTTTTATTTTTAAAAAAACTGGCCAGTGACATGCCTCCGCCATATTGTTTTATTGCGTCTAGGCGGGTCCCCGATGGTATACTAATTATGGAATGTAGTATACTAATATATACTAATTATATACTAATTATTTACACCGTTTTTGAATGATTTGGACACATGACCGGGCCAGTGACATGCCTCCGCCATATTGTTTTATTGCGTCTAGGCGGGTCCCCGATGGTATACTAATTATGGAATGTAGTATACTAATATATACTAATTATATACTAATTATTTACACTGGTTTTGAATGATTTGGACACATGACCGGGCCAGTGACATGCCTCCGCCATATTGTTTTATTGCGTCTAGGCGGGTCCCCGATGGTATACTAATTATGGAATGTAGTATACTAATATATACTAATTATATACTAATTATTTACACCGATTTTGTATAATTTGGACACATGACCGGGCTCGCATGTCGCCAGCCCGGAAAAATAATTTTTGCTCCAGTTATTTACCAGTTGATATACTAATTGTGGGAATGTGTATACTAATATATACTAATAGTATACTAATTCCTGGTAAACTTTTTGAGCCATTTCCTGACATGACCGGGCCAGCGACATGCACCTATCGTTCTCGTTCTGTTAGATCCCAGCAACAATAGTTCGATACGTCCAGTAATGAGCAACAATTAGCCAGGCGACTGGAAAGGTTTCCTGTCAGAACACGTCTGTTAAGTGCGATAAAGATGGCCTTAGTGTATTGGTTAACAGGCTAGTCTTCTGTTTGATGTTTGATAGCGACCTTGGTGCTTTTGGCTGTTAAGTTCAGTAGCAGGGAAAAGTGTAACCTTACTATGTGGTTTAGTGTTCTTGTTTTTATAAGTGCCACAACTCAGAAAAACTTAAATATTTAAGAAAGTAGAAAAGGTAAAATTTTGTAATTTGGATAATAGGCAAATTACTTTTGTCCACACTGCATTGTATTTGTTTTCCTTAAACATCAATAAAATATTTTTGGATTTTGTTTTACATGGAGTGTCTATAAATCCAGCAACTACTCATAATCCGGTATTTTTAATAATCCCATACTGGAGTCAATCTCGGATTACCATGTGTCGTTTGTCTCGGATTACGATTACATGAGGGAGCGGCGTGGTGTAATCCACTTTCATCTCTCTCTCTCTCACTACATGGAATGTAACATCAGTTTTCCTGAATATTGACAGGAAATTGGTTAAAATTGTGTGACCTAATGAAAACAGACTTATCTTTCTTTGAAACTGCTAACTTTACTAAGTCTTATCTTAAAGGTCGAATGTACAATTCAATGTATTATAAACACATAGTCAAGTTTTGTTATATGGCTCAGTCAGAAATGTTAAATCAATGTTCAAAAGCTTTCTTGTATTTGTTTTTCGTTGTGTCAATTTTTATTTTCAAAGTGTAATGTTTTGCAGGTGGATAGAATGGCAGTATCGGGTACAGGAGGATCACACTCTGCATCCTTGGGTCTCATGTCGTGTGTTCGGGAGTCTTCTCCACCGGACGGAGTAGACGCTGAAGAGCTCCATCATGGTGAGTTAATAAATTAGTAGTTACTTCTTTATAAGCGACGTGGTTACACCTACAGCATGTACGCTGGAACTGTTTTAAAGTAATAAATCTCAATTTGTCTTGGATTCTGGAGTAAAACTGGTTACCTAGAGGTTTTGGGAAAGAAGGATGTGTTTACAATATAGTCTTCCTTTTATTTGTAATTTCTAAAACATGTTTGAATTTTGAAGAGTGGGTGAGTAGTGTATAGTTTATTGATGTGTATAAAAGTGATATTCGTTTGAAGGGACTCGACGTACAACTGATTTCCTTATGTATGTGCATATTCTTCTGGACGCTGCCGAACTTATACGTATAATGAACTCTGCAGCTGTCACTAGTTAGGTAATTTCGTTTGTCTATGATGGTAAGATAAATTCTATGATGGTATGATTCATATATAAATTCCCTGTTACCAAAACATTCACTATCAAGTGCAAACGTGAGGGATGATAAGAATCACATGGACTCTAGGAACAAGTTCTATTGAAAATTTAAGGAAATTATGTGCGTACATAAAGTTTTTAAATAATTTAGAGTATACAAGGCTGTAAATACAGTACAAGTCTAAGAATAATAACAGTAAATAATGTTCGTAATTTTTTACTACCGAGGAAGTGTAAATTTATATTTATTTAAAACTACAACAATAGTGTAACTAATAAGCAATTAATAATAGGTATGTCAATTTTTATGTGTTCGTGTAAACGGACGTATTTTTGTATGTGTGTTCTGAAGACGGCTCCAGTCGAGGCGAAACGGCTGTAACGACAAACAAAATAAACTGAACTATTTTAAACCCTATGGTATTTTTCATATTTTTTCCTCACTATTTTGGATCCGATATAGTTTTTCTGTAAAGTATACAAGTATTTCTTAAAATCACAGGTATTTTGAAACAAATGAGGGGAATGGGGTTTAGATCCATATTTCCGATCATAAAACACTAAAAACAACATGTTTTAATGTCCTTAAATAATTTTTTTCAAACGGTATCCCAAACGACAATATCATAAACTAATAATATTTTCGGATACCAAACTTCGATCCCTAAAATTTATATACTGTGCATTTTTATTGGGATGTTTGCAGATCAGCATTCTTTAAGCTTGATTCCTCTAAGAAAAACCAGTGATCATAAAGGGTCTAATTTATTTTTTTTTTAAGTAAAGGGACTTGAGAAATACATATACCAATCATTAATCATCTAAAGAATAAGCACATAAATACTACACATGTTACAACATTCTAAATCAGAGAGAAACGCTAACCTGACTAAATAACAACCAAATCAGAATAATGGACCTGTTGCAGAGAAATACAATTTGTGGACGTTCTTAACAGTAATGTTTGACTTTATTTACCATTGTTTACCTTAATAATCATTTAGGATTGATTTGAAAGAACTTGTAAATGCAGTCAGAAGTTTCAGATTTTCCTAAATTAAAGTAATTGTTTTGGTTTTTCTCAGTTACCTTCTATAGATCTTATAGAACTTATAGATTTATTATATTGCTGGTAAAAAAATGTTTAAAAAATGCTAATAATTGTTTGTCTTGGAAGAGAATCAGAACAGAAGCTCGTTAAAGCCTAAGTTTACAATTATTCGTATGGTGTATGAATGTAAAAGGCTGTGTAAATCCTGATCTGTTGAAAGCAAATGCTAACTGTTTTAATACTTGGTTCATGATTGTGTCGAAATCTAGTGAAAGGTAGTGTGAACTAATTCCAGGGTCAACAAGACCTTGAACGTGGGAATAATTATGAAGTAATGTGAAAAGTAAACAATTAGCAGGGTTGAGTGTAGTTTTATGAAGTAATATAACCTAATCTATAAAGTTACCTGTATCAAAAATCAAAAACTGTTCAAAGGCTAATTTAACGAGTGTGTTGGCCATACCTTTAAAGACAAATACTTTCGGACAAGTATGTCTTAGTCTTTTTTCTGTTGCACTTAATAATATTGTTGAACAACACTATGTCGATTTTTGATAGTTGAAAATTTGTTCATTTCTTAGAAAACGTTACATCATAAATATGTTGTGAAATAGGTATTAGAAACTATGTACTGATATAAGTTATAGTATAAGTATATATAAATTATAGTATAAGTATAGTATATAAGTTATAGTATTATTCACACTACTTTGCTGCGGGGATTTTTTGCATCACGATGTTACTAATTGTAATATTTTTCTCTCATTTTCTTTCATCTTTTATTTCACGAAAGTGAATTATTACATATATATTTTCAATTAGTTTGGTATTTAATGTATTGTTCATTGATTGCCCGTCAATCGTCTTCGTCACGTTATTTAGGCTGAATAATTTAAACATTAAAGAATAAATAATTCAGAGTGAAGAGCGTCTTCTTTTTCAACGCTAAACCTGCAGACTGGATGATGTTGTATTCCTGATCAACAAATATATGTTTATTGAAATTATTATATTAAAATAATATAAAACATGAAAATTTTTTAGTTTATAACATAACTATTTCTCAGTTGTATGTGGTTATTTGGAGCAGATGAAGAGACAACCATGGATGTACAGTAAATACTAAAATGTTTAACAGCATGTATTGCCTTAGTATTTATTATGTTACATAAAATACTGAATGTTACAGATTGACCAGATAGCCTACGTCTTTAATATGCGAATTCACAGATAGAATTGATCAGCTTACGTTTTTAAATATTTTCTTAAAATTAATAAGTGCCAAATTTCAAGCTCTCTGTCTTTAATTAAAAAAGTGCCAATTAATATATTTTTTAGAAGTTGTTATCACATTTTTAAACCTTAGCTGCACGTAACAAAATGTAAAACTGGTTTACTTCTCATATTATTATGTTTTTCAAGAAATAAATGTACAAAATTTCAGCTTTCTAGGTTTAAAGAAAGTAAACAAACTATATTTATTGTTTTAGGGGTTGTTTCAACCCTTAAAGGCCAAACATTTTAAAATCCTTTCTTAATGCACCTCTAGCGCCTATGAGCAATATGTGTACCAAATTTCACTTTCCTAGGTGGTACGGTTTTTGAGATCTATAACAAACTATATTTATTGTTTTAGGGGTTGTTTCAAGGCCACCCTTATAACCTAGGGGTATAAAAAATAGCCTACGACCTATTCTCAGACCTACCAAATATACACAAAAATTTCATAAAAATCTGTGAAGCCGTATCGGATGAGTTCGATAACAAACACTGTGACACGAGATGTTTATATATATATAGATTGTTTGGTTTATGTTGTAATTTTGTATCCCAGACTTACTACTAATTCAAAACAGGCTAATTGAAAAAAATAGCCATTGGAGATGTTTTCCTTTACTTATTATTGTATTTACGAACGATAATAAATTGATAATAATTGAAATTTAATTGTTTGGGTGTATTTAACAAACTGCAAAGAGCAGTATTAAATAATTAAAAAATAAATCGTAATTTTGAAATGAAAATGACAATGACAAAGTCTAACCATGCTAAGAGTCCTTCATCGTATTACAAATATAAGTAGAAAGGACTTTATAGAATTCTTTCGGAATTTAGGGTAGGATTGTTTATGAACATGTTTTCATACGTCTTTAACTATGTTTTAAAAATTGACTTTAGAAAGTAAATTTAATTTTAAACTAAAGCTATTCATTTATGAAAAGTTTATTTTATTTTAAACTAAAGCTATTCATTTATGAAAAGTTTATTTTATTTTAAACTAAAGCTATTCATTTATGAAAAGTTTATTTTATTTTAAAAGTGAGCTATCATAAAATTGTCGCCATATATAAAGTTCTTTTATTTCATTCGATTATTATTTATCCAAGTTTTTATACTTTATGTGAATTTCAAATTTAACTAAAATTACATTACTGAATGAGTTTTATAAATCAAATTTATGTAAAAGCTGTAAAATGTGTTTTATCTGAATTTGAAATGAATTGTATTTCAAAACTTAAAATAAAATCAAGGTAGCTACTGTTAAGTGACATTGTGGAATTCAGTTATCGGTTCAATAATTGTTGGTTGGGAAAGATTCAGTTTTTGCTTACAAACATTGCTGCCAATTAAACCTAATGAAATATAAATAAAGAATTGATTGTTTTCCCATTGTATGGCTTTTGTATATGACGTGTTATGATGAATAGCAGTTGGGGTGCATAAGGCACTTGGTCTTGACACCCTCCCTCTCTTATTAGCTTTGCTGATACAGGATGTCACAGAAATATGTTACCAAGTTGATAAAGGGGATATTTATGTTTACAAGAAACATGTTTTGTCAAACACAAGACTCGATATGATAAAAGTACTACTTAGAAATTTTTACAAGTAATGTATAAGATTGTTTTGTTGATGACTTTGCAAACTTGTACTAATATTGATGAATTATTATTTTGCTGTAGCGAGTGTGAAGAAGAGATAGCGTGATATTGTCTTGGCTCAACTCCATCTTTGCCGTGTTTGGATCCAATCTAAATAAAAAGTGTTAAATTTTAAAACGTTTACAAGATTTTCCCTTGTCTCAGAACTATGTTGGTTATCTTTGAAGAATATGTAAATAATGTAGATTTTCCTTTTAATAAAATTGTGATTTCCTGTTAAGTTTTCCCTTGTAAATTCAGTTAATGTTTGGTTATAAATTGTAAGTTTTAGAAGCAATTTTCGTTAAGGAAATTTGTCATTAAAAACATATTAACCCAGATACCTTATATTGGGATATTATACAAAATTCTCGAGTTAGCCAGACGGATAGTTCAGAACAGTAAAATTTTAAAATGTTCAAACTTATTAAAATTTTAATTTTTATGATTAATACATTTTTTTAATTTACTTTTTTATTATTTCCAACTATACGTTTACAATTTTTAAAATATGTATAATTGCTTTAAAGTGTTTTCGGTAACTTTTTTAAAATGTACAATTTAATGTTTTTTTTTACTATTTATTACGTTAAAAATTTTGTAATTTTTGATGTTTTATAAATTTAAAGGTTTTATAAAAGGTTCAGTTTCACTTTTTTTGTGAGTGTTGTATATTCAATTTGTTGTTATTCACGATGCATTAAATTTTAAATTAACTTTTAACCATTTTAAAATTTATTGTGTACATTTTTATGATTGTCTAAATTTACATTTTTAATATATATATAAAAAAAAGAAAAACTAACACAATGTTTCCCAAAAATTTGCTTTATTCGTCAAATGCAGTGGCACTTGAGCTGCAACTAGCTAATTATAATTATGAAACTGCACAAAAGTTTAAGTTCTATTAATCCTACTATTGGTCGAAGTGGGGTGGGCGAGAGGCTTAAAGACGTCGGCCCAGACTGCTGCAGTTGTAACCTCGTAGGTTCGAACCTAGTTACTGCCTATAGATTTATCGACTCTATACGCTGCTCCTCTCCCCGCCGTCATTAGTCTGACTTGCATAAAGTAAAAACATACTGTAGATTTTACTTAACTACTAAAGTACCTTAAGAAATAGCCCTATTGTATCTATATAAATCATAGCCAGTAAATAATGAATGTTCAACATTTTCTTAAATTATTTCTGACTAATAATTTTAATAAGTCATATAATATACGAACTTACGTACTTTAGTCAGAGACAGAAGGTTTGTTATTCATTTAAAACAAACAATGACTAATATCAAGAAACATGTTTGGTTTTACCGCATTGGCATGTGTTACTACACCATAACAATAGCAATAATCAAAGTGTTAGGCCTATCTCGTAAGCTTAAGCAAACACTGTTAGCAATTTGCATTTCGTAACATTCTCTAGCTTTAAATTAACTTTATCGATATAATTTTAATTGATAATAACATTTTGGCTGGCAGTACAGAACTTTTGGCGTACGGGTCAAACTGCTATACGGTTTTTTATAATTCATGCGGTTAATAATGTCGTGTTCAGTATATCATACAACATATATAAGAGAATTTGAGTTTATATAATGATCAAATATTCTGTCATGTCTAAATTGTTTCTTTTTTTACACTTAACGTTAAGATGTATTTTCATGAAAACCTTCACACATTTAACCTATTATAAATACAGTACATTCATTGCATTTAGAAATAAATATATAGTTGCAAATAAATAAATATGCTGTAGGCCTAAACTGAATTACTTCTTTAAAAAACTTGGAACTTATTTCCTAGTTTACACTTTGGGAAAGGTAGCGCTCATCTTGCAATGCCGGACAAATAGTATATTATACGGCAGGAAGTTTCAATAACTCTGTCAACAACAATTAACATTCCTTGGGTATAGGAAGGCCATTTAGCGGCAGACAGATAATAATGTATGAGATTGCGTTTTGTATTAACACATAAACTGCTGTCTTCGACGAGAACAATACAATACAATCCGATGTGATATTCATTTATTTGTGTTTAGTAATGTAGTCAAGTGCTGTCATAGAATGTTCTGTTTTCAAATTGTGTTATATAAAACGTAAATCACTTTTTTTACAATTTCATTTTTGGTTTATAATTGTTCATCCTATTTGTCACCGCCCTTAATGAGAGGCTTACATATTTATCTGCCCCAAGACATGCCCTCATATTTTTAGTATTTCAGTTTCGTAAAATAAAAATAAAACATCTTATAAAATACAAAACAGGTCTTAAACACTATACAAATTATCCAACGTCATTCTTAGGATCTTAATTTAAGAACGATAAAATGTATTCCAGACTTTTGCCTCATGCTATATACATTAGTTACTAACAACGTTTTTGCTCTCGTTTTTGAGGTTTGAATTTTATAAGGCATATTTATGTATGTAGATTATATTTATTTCGTTTTGTTGTATCAAATAATTAAATAAGTAGTGCATTTTTGTGTCTCCACGAATTAATCTATATCCTTATTATTGTAGTAAATTATACTTATGGTTCACAGGCATAAACCACTTCGGGCGGCAATGACGAATGACGTTAAACAATTTCGTAGAACTTCTGATCTAAGTTTGGCTTAATTGACGTTTAATTTGTTTTACCTAATCTATGTTTCCCTGTGTTTAAGGCTGTTGTTTTCTTTTAATGGATCTCTAACATAGAATCCGAGCACTTCCAGTCTCATTATCTTTGGAAACTTGATAATGCACATTTTTACTAATGCATATTTTTGATAGTGCACATTTTTACTTGAAAATTACTTTTGCATTTCAGATTTTGCGTTGGACTTTTTCGTGTTTTGTGAAATAATATAAAGTTTAGTTAAACAATCAAAAGGCTAAGACCGATATTAATAATATTTTTAAGGTTTCTTCCCAGAAAATCTAAACAAGGGGATGTAGGCCAACTTGCACAGTTACTCAATATAGTTCTAATGGTTTTGATGATAAATACACTTTAAATTTAACTCATAGGCTTCCAAACAACATGTATAAACACATAATTTTAAAATATTTAACAGATTGCTTACATTTTTTATAGATTTTGTTAATGTCTATGGGAAACTTTTAAGACAGTCTTGTTTCTTAAATAATCTTGCTCATCGTCCTTACCCATAATATCAAAGTGTTCGTTGGATTTTTCTTAAAGTTACAGTAGTTTCCTCAGTTTCCTGTAGGAACGCATTTGAAGGTATTTTAGAAAAAATAGGAATTTGCAAAGGTTTTGTCCTTAACATATGTGTAATTTTCAACCTTTTAAGTATAATAGCCTAATGGAAACTCCAGTTGAATGCTTTAGTATAATTATCATTCAACGAACAAAATTAAAAATCATATGGGCCTATAGCGAGCTTTTGTTCAATGTGTGTTAGGCATTTATATTGCAATTTGTTTTGTTTTTTTTACTAAAATCTAAAACAGATTATCGTAGCCTGCTAAATTAAAATGTCAACTCCAAAGTCTTAAACTAAAACCGAGCCTTCTATACATTTAAAAATAGTTCAGAACTAGCAAATCGTAAAGAAATCGGTAAATGAATTGCAAATATTTGGGCGTAACACTAGAAACGATTGAACCGGATATCCCGCCCTCATAATTGTGACATAAACAAGATACAGCTTTGTAAATTGATAAAAGAGCATAATTACTTTGTGTTAGTAGACCCACTTTCAAATGTCAATTCACTAAAAAAGTTATGCAAATAAATCGTGCTGCTTTTAATCTACGATTGTACTAAGAGACATTTTTTATATAGTAAAGGTCAGTATTAGATATTATAAAAACGAACTTTCCAAACAATGTTTATATTGTAAAAGGGGCCTAACATAAACAACTGGTATGAACGTTTTGAAGAAAATTTGATCATTCTAAGACTGAAGAACAGCACCTTAGTTTATTTCAACCTTAGTTATTACAGAATAAACTATATCCAGATTTCACTACTGTCCAATGTTGCGTGTTCGTTGTCAAATCGCTCATTTTATTTATTTAAGTAAAGACTGTAATTTTCCTGGTTGTGCCCGACGGAACAGCTGCTCGTCATCGCTTCGACTACTCCAGGTGTTTCGTGTCTATCCACTTCACTTAAGCAGTAATGGTAACGGCACTACAACCTCTGATAGGCAATATGTTTCGTATAAAGTCTGGACTGTCTCGCCGTAAATAATTACAAAGGTTTAGGCTTATCTCCGCCATATTGGAAACATAAGGATAGTGTTAAATTTAAACACGTTTAGTGTTGTCATATTTTATCTCCGACTAAACTTGTCAGT
>JAGFPH010002896.1:49680-62911 GCA_018207615.1 Philaenus spumarius | reverse complement strand
CGTTTAGTGTTGTCATATTTTATTGTCAGTTACAGATCATTTGAACAAGTTCTTTACTTCCGATAGTTTTCATTTTTATAAAATTTGTTTCCGTCATTAATTCTAACACAACTAATTATCGAAGTATGGCTCCTTATTCATTTTATTTTAA
The DNA here is from genome assembly GCA_018207615.1 of Philaenus spumarius. Taxonomy (NCBI): domain Eukaryota; kingdom Metazoa; phylum Arthropoda; class Insecta; order Hemiptera; family Aphrophoridae; genus Philaenus; species Philaenus spumarius. The sequence goes on along the minus strand of JAGFPH010002896.1, from coordinate 62,760 downwards.
AGTATTGGCTATAGTTGTGAACAGTTTAATGTCTTGCTGTATATAAAAATAAACATTAGTATATTCACAAACCCTTATTGCAATGCTGGACTAGGACTACAAAGAAACGATCATATTAATTATATACACAGAGATCCTATTCTTCAACAACTGTGCTAAAAATTTTTACTTAAAAATCTGTAAACTAACAGACATCCTTGGCCAAGCGCGACCCTTACCTACAACTGAGACGTGTTGTCAAGTTAACGGTATGGATGAGGACGAAGGGCCTCCTTCCTGAGGAGAAATCGTACAATTCGACAAGCGGTTTCACTTTCTTATTCCTCTTAGATATATGAGTAAAATCTTCTTTCTTCGGCTGAAGAGTTTAAAATTACAATTTACTCAAACATATAGCGTATCTAGCGAAAGTGAGACTTTATTTTTGAGAACAGGGTGCCTTGCTAGTAGAGCGAGCTAAAAAAAACAATTGTTGAACCGTCGCGTTGGCGGTTACGTAGGCCTACTTTATGATTATTGAGAACACAACACACAATCATACATCGTATATGGCGGTCCATAGGCTTAAATGGTTAAATGCTGTGCATACGTTGTTTATTGAGAAAATAGAATGTGCTTGCGAAAGTTTACACAATACTGTATTTATTTAATCACAGTTCGTGTTAACACGTTGCATAAAAGTCATTAAGTATATTTCAAGTTTGAAAAAGAGTGGGTATAAAATGTAAGCAATAAATAAGGAAAACTCTTGCAATCCAATGTAAGGTGTTGTGTTGTAATTGCGTGAGATCAAGTGCAAGCCACTGCCACGCCTTCAAACATAACCTCAACCGACTAGCCTAGCCGCGAATTACTTCGTTATGGACTTGTATTCTGCACTTTTTGAGTAATTAATTGCAGTCTGCACCGCCTTTGTTTTCCCAGCATTGTTTGAACTAGTGGCCTCTAGCGGCTTCTACTCTACTCTAATATTATATTCTTTTGAAGTTTTTTTACTTTGCTCCCATTCCCTGAACACACAAAAAATTATTTGTTTTGTGTTATTTTTATAAAACCGAGAAGAGGAAAGACGTTATTTTAATAGAAGCTAACCACATTCATTTATTTTTGCTTTCACAAGATTCATATTCTATCCATTTATTTGATTAAAAATGTGAACAATTTAAATCTGGTTGATAATATTGTGATTAAAATTTTCTTGTAAAAACTGCTTGTTAAAATAATTAATACTAAGTATAACATACTGTACATTTTTTAATAGTCTATGATGATTTCAATACATTATGAAAAAACTAAATAAATGTTGTTTTAAATATTACTGTAATCGCCTGTCATACTAGTTAGTAAACACTAGAAGTACTAGTTTTTATTAATTTTATAAGCAATAATTTATGTACTTTGAATATGTTTCACATTCCTATTATTATCGACTGCATGTATTTTATATCTTTTATTTTAATTAATTTAAATATTTTAAATTTACGTTTTTGTTCTATATTTTAAAAAGATTTTATCTTATCACTAAAGTACAAACAATTCTTTTAGGTGGGATTCACAACCGTTAAATCTCAATCTAATAGGGCCCACAGTCGGCCAACTTTGTCAACCATGTTGTAGGTTAATGCAACAGACGACACAAGTTGTCAACATCATTATATTGATGTTGTATTTGGCTGAACCCACCAAATATCAAACCAGATGTACCTCACCTCAACATTGTTAATGCCATCGAATATCAACCACCAACCTGCCCACAGACATTCAACATTGTCGTCAACATGGCATCATTTTAGTGATCGTCTGTGAGCCCTATAAGAAAGTAATCTTATTTTTGTCAACCAAGATTTCAATAAAAATCTAAAATTTTCATTCAATAGTTACTGCACATTTTTTCAGATTACAAATTTGAAAAGCAATAGTGAAACTTATATTTTGTAACATTCAAAACTATGTTTAGCGAGAAAAATATAATACTGATGTAAAATAGATTGTTACAGTTTAGCTGTTTTATAAGCGTGTTAATCAGTTCAGTTTGATTGTATAGTAAAGTTTGTTAGGCCTATACTGTTCTAACAGGGGCGGATCTAGGATTGAGCAAAGGGGGAAGGGCTAAATACCACCGGGGGACCCTCCCCCGGAAAAGATTTGTAAAAAAATATCCTCTAAAAACGTCATTTTAATGCAGTTTAAGACTACCAAAATCATAACAAAGCTATTATGAAAAACCCTTATCATCACACTGTATCGAAAATAGTCACTTTCAGTATGAGCTGTGAGTATTGAAAATAGCGTTTTCTCGGTCTAGATCGGCAAAATCAGCTGGAGATTTGTGCCGACCTCTAAATTAGTTATAAATTATAACATCAGTAGCGTTATCAATAATAATTATGATTTGAAATGTCTTCTTATTAATTTATTAGATATAATAACGATTTTTACAAAGAAACATCGAGAGTAACAATAAAACTACATATTGATACTATTTACAAGTATTAAATAAATACACTTTTAACTTGTTATTCAAAAAAGTACATCAGTACGTTTATTCATGTACCTGTTTCGGTAGTAGTGTATTGTGTCTGTTAATATTAATGATAGAATAAAACACCAAAGCCAAGATAAACTTTTCCTTAAAAATCAATGTCTATAAATTCTTAGAATTAAGGAAGGTTTTTACTTGTATCGCTATTGATATTAAAATCACCTGATCTCAATAATTTAGATTATGCTGTAAACATAAATTATGTTGTCATTGTACCTCAGGAATGTTATTGACAAACGTTATTAGGTTATTTTGAAAAAAAGTATATGAAATTTATTATTAATACTATCGTTCATCACACGGGACAAAAGTGGATTTTCGATCCTCGCTCATTTTTCGATTTCGGCTTCGCCTCGGTCGTTAAACTTGAGCTCGTATCGAAAACCGTCACTTTCGGTCCTAGTGATGAAATATACTATTTAATCATGTTTTAATAACGGCTGTTATTGCAGATACTGTACAGACTAAATTTAACTACAACTAATATTTTCAAAAAAGGCCTGAATCATAATAATGTAATTACACTAATGGTTCATCTTCATTTGTGCCTGAACGTAACAGTGCCTCAAGAAGTTAAGTAGCAAACAACACAAAAGCACTTTCAAATATATATTCTATTGACTTATATCTTTGTGTTAGTAAGAAATAAATGCGGTTCATTGCACTTTGTAATTATTAACACATACATAAATTTAAGAACCTCTGTTACACATGTTACTGTTAATACAGCAATGTTATTTATTTATAAAAAAATCACAAACATAAAAATATGTTCCTTATTTAATGTTTTAATATTTAATGTTTCAATCACACTCCCAATTTTCAGTTATCATACGTCTAGATTTTTTTTTACAAAACACATTTATAACATTTTCAACATCAATTCCTCTTTCTAAGATATTGGCTAAGGCCTGGCCGTTGAGTCGGGAATCCGCCACAGTGCTCCTCAGGTTCGTCTTATAACTGAAAAGCTCCTCTCTGCTGTTGCAGTAGTTACTGGCTCATAGCTCCCAAGATACCTACATCTTGCATTTTATACAACTTGCATAGCTCCAATACAATGGTTAATTTATTTGAATTCGAATTAGGACTAAAACCTACTTTTATAATACCGGTACATAACAATTATTAATTACTTCGGCTCGCATTAGAATGCCGAAGTATTGAAATCATGCGGTAATTTTGTGTGTGTCTATTTTCCTGTATACACGATATAAGCACTCACAGACGTCGTAGAAAACTTCTGATGGTACCAAAACCTGCTTAATTTTATTGCGGAGAGTTGAAAAACTTTCGAGCTTTCTAGCGTGAGTCGTAGCGCGTCGGGGTCACGTTTTTGGGTAAATATTTTGAAATTATTGGGTCAAAATTATGAAAACACAGTGTGGGATATCGTTTTATATGTTTTTGGGTACGGGAAAACTGATTTTGATAGTGTAAAAGTCGTAGCGCATCGGGGTCACGTTTTTGGGTCAACATTTTGAAAATATTGTGTCAACATTTTGAAAATTCTGTGTAGGGTATCGTTTCATATGTTTTGGGATACGGGAATACCAATTTTGAGGGTTAAAAAGTCGTAGTTTCAATTCGTGTGTTCTGTCCGGTCGAGCCGAAGTCTCGAAAAAATGTTCCATCTTTTCACTAGTTTTACCGTTTAAATTATATACTGTAAAATGAAAAGTTACAAAACCTGTCCATTTGAAGTAATGGACCAAACTACCGCAAAAAAATTAATTAATTTTCAGTTTTTCTAAAATTGTTTTATACATATATTTTATAATTTTTTTGCCGTGAGTCTGTTTTATCTAGTGTAAGTTTAGGGGCATAAGGGGAGGCTTAAGCCCGTTAGCCCAAATGGTATATCCGCCACTGTGTTCTATGCATACACATTATTAATAAATCTTGTTATTCATATATGACAATGGCTACATATACCGTATATGTCATGCGTTCTAATGTTAACAACATTAAACTATCTAGGATAGATTATTATTTCTTGAACATAAATTGTAATTTCAAACAAATATTTGTATATTTTATTTATATGTAACTATTGTGTTAATTTGTTTAGAACCCAAGAAGAGGCGGTTCCATCCACTGCGTGGATTGCGAAGAATGTTTCGGCGCAAAGAAAGAAGACCTCCTGAAGTAGTTACCATATCTGCAGATGAACTGAGTGGATCCATACCTGAAACACAGACTCAAGGGGAAGTACGGAGTCGATCTGCGACAATATTGATCGAGAATAAAACTCGGCGAAGGTGAATAACTTGAAAATAACAGACTCATGTTGTATAATTAGGTTTTGCTTGTGTTGATGCAATGTTTTGCAAGTTATGAACATGTTTGTTCCTGGAGCATGTAACATCAATATTATTGTTTGTTTATATGAGTCATAGTGACTTCGAGTGATCTTCAAAACCTTATATGGAATGTTTACAATTTAATCTTCAACTATTCAATACCACTTACAGTATATAATCATAGTGAGAGAAAACTGACTAAACATAACAAAAAGCAACACAAATAATAAACAATTACAATTACCTGTATACAATTTCAATCTGTAAATATTTGTTAATTACTATAAAGAAAAGTTTCTAACATTTTGAAACAATAACTTTGATATAACAAGTGTTTAATCAAATCATAATATCTCTTATCTTACTGGGCATTCTCAATATCTGGTCTATCTGGGTCAGTTTTAAATTCTAGTTGCATCAAAAATAAACCCACATAACAGGTACAGTAGTCCTGACATGTGACATGTGTTCTTTAGGAGTTTTGTAGTTTTAAACTTTTGGAATAAAATTTTACTTTCAGTAATTTTGCCTAACAATAATTTTGGTCACATTTTGAGGTAATATTTCTGTTAATATTATTTCCATTTCACATTAAATTGCCAACTAAACAGAAAGCATATTTTTGTCACAATAAATTTATTACAGGTCAAAAATGAATAGGCTGTATAAACAAAACCAAAGTGGCTCTCCTTGTTTTAAAGTACATATAAACATTATATATTAACACAAGTTTTGTCAAATTCGATAGTATTAAATTACTGTAATTAACAATTTCTGAAATATTATAAACCTATATTATTGTAATAGCCTTAGGCAAATTTAATTACATAGACCTAAATATTAATAATTAGTAGTCTAATATCATCACTGATATAAACCTTATATTACTGTAATATCCTCAGGCAAATTTAACTACATAGACCTTAGACCTACATATTAACTAGTCGTCTAATATCATCACTGAAATATATTGGTAAGCTATGAGTTTAAACAGGTTTAAAAAAATTATATTTTTTATAATCTTTGAACATATTTTATATAGTTTCTGTTGTATTCGAAAATATATTAAAGCATTTTTTTTCTTTAAGTTAATAATTTAAAAACTTAAACTAGTGAAATCTTTTTCTCAGTCTCAGAGCCTTAAGGGTCTGCTCCAGTAAGCGAGAAGTTACCGGAAACGAAAGCGCTTCTAACTATATCCCAACCTAAACAATGCAATTTCTTGCAGCTGAACGAATTGACATTGCCTCGTTTCAAACCATTTTATAAGTCTATCTTTTGTAATTGAGTGTTGAAAAAAAACTGAATATTCTTTATAAAATTTCGGATCCGGCTTGCAAATTATTTTTCATTATTAATTTTTTATTGTGTTAGGAAAAAATTCATATTTTGTATTTACAAAATGTCAATTACATAATAAATCAAAAGCATTTAAAAAAAACTAAATTGCAAAACGGATGCGTATTGTGACTGTGCTTAAAATGAGACCTTGCAAACAATTTTATGATAAAAAATAAACGAAATAAATGGTTTGAAATTTAACATTGCTCTTATGGGATAAAAATCCAAGATGGCCGCTACTACAGCAGACCCTTAACTGAGAGTTACTTCTCACCGTTGTGTGCCTCACCTTATGTGCCTGTAATGAATCCAATAAAGGATGAATGGACATAAATATAGCACTTAAATAGAAATACCAGTATTTTATTTATTATATAAGATGTTTTATTAAAGAGAATTAAACATTTAATTAAAACGTATTTCTAGTGCCCTACCCATCGTGTTTTTATTTTTCATTTATTATTATTTTACAAATTTAAATTACAATATTATGTACTTAAAATTAAACAAAATATGATTTAAAGTTTACTTTTACATTTAAATATTACTGAAAATAATATGGCATATGGCTTTATAATACGAAGTACGTTCAGAAAGTAAGTTCTGTTTCTATTTTTATCCGCAGCAGCGCTGCGATCGCAGTTCAGCACATTCGTTTCCTCCACTACGAGTCAAGGAGAAAGAAATGATGCCATTTTGAGATCGCTGTTGGTTGTGTACGCTTTGTAGTGCTTGTTTATAATATCAGCGTTAATTGAAAATCGCCGTGCTTGTGAAATCAGATCTGTGATTCGTTTTCTGAATGCAAAGAACATTAAACCAATTGACATTTATCTACAAATCTGAGGGGTTTATGAAGAAAATGCAATGAGTGATTCAATGGTGAGAAGATGACCGGTCTTACAGTTCATTGAAGGGGATGTTGAAGAACGAAGTGGACGCCAATCTTTGGTTACTTATGAACTGGTTCGTGCAGTTGACGAAAACATTAAGGAAACCGTAAGTTTACAAATAATCCTCTTGCTATTGAATTTCCGCAAATTTCACAATTCGTGAAGTTGTTACTAAAAAACTTGGTTTTCTAAAACTTTGCTCACATTCGGTGCCCAAAATTCTTACGTAACAACACACAAAATAACGGATGGGCAGTGCACTTCAGTGTTTGACACGTTACAACAAAGAGGGCGTTAACTTTCTGTCTCAGATAGTTACAGGGGATGAAACTTGGGTTGCTTGTGACACCCCTGAAACTAAATGGCAATGGAGGCACACTTCGTCCCCAGCAACACAAATACCCAAGACAATCTTGACATCTCGAAAAGACATATATGCACATTGTTTTTGGACAGACAATGCATTTTACTGATTGCTTTTTTGCTGTGAGGTGAAACAATCAATAAAGATGTTAACTGCGAGTTGCTTAAAAAACTGTGCTGCGCAATACACAACAAGCGCCGAGGAATGCTTTTAAAAAGTGTGTTGTTCATGACAGTGCTCAACCAAATACTGCAAATGTGACAAAAAAACTACTAAAGGACTTCGTCTGGGATGTGTGTGACCATGCCCTGACTTCGTATCTGGCGATTTCCATATCTTTTTAAATCTGAAATCTTTCCTTGGTTGTCAATGCTTCAACAACAAAGATGAGCTGAAAGAACATGTCACCACATGTTTGAAAACACAGTCGACAACCTTCTATGAAGAAGGCATACAAAAACTTGTGGCCCGCTACGACAAATGCCTGGGAAATTACAGGAGCTATGCAGAAAAATACTTTAAGGGTTATAGATTTTTGTGTAATGAATTGTTTTCCTGTATCTGTACATGATTTTGTTTTATTACCAAATGGAACATATTTTCTGAACATATCTCGTATTTGCATACAGTTCTAATAGCAGGTTAATACTATTAGTAATTATGTAGGAAAGCGTGAGGAAAAAAGGGAATTTTTTAGTTATATTGTGAAATAGACACTTAAATTAGTCGAAACACACACAAAAAAAATAGAAATTATGAGAGAGAAAAACAAGAGTACACTTGTAAATTTGTAATTACTAAGTAAAAAGATAGTTTAATTGTTCATTATTTTTAGCAAATTGTGGTCTAGTTCATCCTCAGAAGATATTTAAATTCACAGGAGAACCTTTAGGGAAAGATTTGACACTCACTTTGTGTCATTATAGAAGGAAAGACATTTTATAAATTCCTTGAACAAAATGGGTTGGGAGATATTTTTTGAAGTTGTATCTGACAAGTACGCCAACCTTACACTTGTTTCAGACAAGTCCAAATTAAACTCAAGACAAGTTTAATGACAAGACCATGGGAATCTTCTTGAGACTCTTGATTGATATTGACAACTTGTAATTAAAGGTGTTTTATTTTTACAATTATTACCAACAGGACTTGTTACTTTGTGAAATTGATCTCAGATTTAATAAATCTACACAAATTAATGTAGGTTACACCTAGCCTTTAAACTGACTTAAAATATTGTAAACTATTTATCAGGCTGCTTCAGTTTTATATTGTTGTAATTATAAAAGTATAGATGTAATTAATTAATAACGGTTACCTTGTTGGTGAAGGAAACTATTGATTTAGTGCAGTAGTGTTTAATGTCCATATGAGATGTTGTTTTCTGTTGAGTTTAGTGAAAATGTAATTATCAAATCAACCTTTGAGTTGTTTCTCCAACCATTTACCATATATCAAATATTAAGTTACCCTTCTTTGACGATTATTAAAACTCTGTATCCTACTTCAAATAAATGATTCTGTAATCATCAGGGTCTTATTCATGTATTGTTTGTTTTTATTTAATCTGAAAGAGCTAAACATTGGAACAAAAATGTCTGTTGTTATATTTTATGACTAATTATATGCTTAAACCTGTAGAGCCAACTGGAATGAGAGTAGTTCACCTTGATTCTGTTTCTCACTTATGTATCTTGATTTGATGAAGTAGAATGCATTACAGTATATTGCAGCCATCAAATGACTACGATGATTTTGAATTGAACAAATTTAACCAACACATCTTTATGCTTTTATGGTTTTTATCGGTTTACTATTTTTATCTTTACTGTTGATAATTATTATTTTTAATATTTGATAAATATCTATTCATTTAATAAGGTATGTAGATGTGAACATAATATTAACTGTAGCACATATATTAGGATACAAGGGTTAACTGGTGCCATTCTAATACTGTTTTTTATTATTTTTTTACATTTTGTTTTAACGTTAAAGTGGACCATCCACTCCATCAATCACACTCATTCAAAACTCGGTTCAGAATTTGTCGTCCGACAATTGACAATCGAAAAACCTTAAGATTTCCCCACACTACAGTGCGTTGCGACAATACGAGAGACTTACAGTAAAGTCTCCCACATTGTCCCTCAGTTCGGGATCGAAATGGGACAAGTTGGGAGCACCAGACACCTTTTGCCAGTCTCGCTGCATACCTTTGATATTCGGCAAGTGCTGTGAACGATTACAAATAAGAGACTGATGATTCAGAGCTGATCTCTTTGGCGTTGACATTGTGATGTTGTTTAGTTTTGTGACTTTTGAGTGTCGTTAGACTAATTCACTAACAAGCGTCTGTGTGTGTGTTGTGTTCTCGTAATAAGCTTGCTAGTGTTTACAGTATTTTACCGATAATTTAAATTTCTGATAAATGCGATTGACTAAATTTGAGACATTTTGCCAAGTTTTTGCTTAAAATAATGTGTCTCTAAAATTTGCTATGTGCCATATACAAATACAAATATATTTACATATACATGTGTATTTTTCTTATAAAAGTAAGCATATTTTCTGCACCTTTAAACCTTAGAAGTGAAAATTTCAACAAATTTCCAGACCCCCTTTCCGTCAGTTGCGGCAGCGTTCCGGTCCAGGAAAAATTAGGAATAAACCCCTGTTATTATATGAACTGTTTGTTGATACAATTTCGGATGGCTTTGTAGCTAAGGGTTGAGAATACTGATTCCAAAGTTTAGGTCCCCGATTCGGTCTTAATATCCTAAAACTTCTCACTAATTATTGTATAATGTGAAACTACAACTAGATACACAAAATGTTATTAATAATTTTGAAGTAGCCTAATCTAAGACTAAAATTTACAAATCAGTATGTAATATTTTGATTTCAGAAGTGGGAATGGTCTCCATTCGGCAGGGCTAAGTGTATCTCATGACAGTATTTTCTCTCCGGAACAAAGATCAGCAGAGTCAGGATCAGAGCTGGATATTGAGAGCTCTTCTTCCCTTTCTGTACAAAGACTGAACTCTGCAAAGACTGGTGTCCAGGTAAAGACATTTACAATAAATAACAATAAAATGAGATAATTGGCACATTTTGTTTTAGATTTGCTGTTGTATGTATGAATATATTACAAAATATGAATACATAATGTAGTTAATGAAAACCCAGTTCAACTATAAAAGCTTTGGTTTCATCTATAGCTTACAGAAACAGTAACTCTACACTTTATTTCGAAGAGATATGATGTTTCAGATTGTATACATTCACAATCATGCCTGTTGTATACTATCATGAAAATTTTCGAGTATTTTCTTTAGTTCTGTAAAAATCATACTGAATCGCATTTACATGTTTTTATTAAGATTTTTTGTCTCCAAGCAGAATTAGAAGATCATTTCAGAACTTGAAGATATACTATATCTCTTAAGTCTCTCTTCTGACACTGATCTATTTACAATCAAAGAGCTTATCTTTAATAATTAACATCTTTAGAAGTTCAATATTGGCCTAATATTGGTATTGTTGACTGTAAATGTATCAACAACACAGATATTTTAGTGTTTTTTCACATTTTATTTTTAAGTAGTTTATTTCACTTAAAATTGATAGAAATATTCAAAATCTCTGTATATATTTCAACAGCTACAACTTCAAAGAGAATTGTTTAAAAGAAAACGATTTATCTCATCAGAATGGCAACATTTATATACAAACTAGTCGTACTGAAATTGGTACAAACCGGGTTAATGACTGTGACTTCTTTCATTTCAGTACAGTAAGACCTCGATAATCCGGCACTCTATAATCCGGCAAACTCGATAGTTCGGCATCAATCATCTTGAAAATTTGCACTCATTAAAAATAACAGTTTTTGTAATTATTGGGTGATTTAAGCCCGGTCTACACTGTCTGTTGGCTCCGCATCCGTTAAAAACAGTGTGTAAAAATCTACTGCTCAATAAACTTGTCCAAAACAAACATTTCAATTAATATTTCTCCTAAAAATCGAACCAAAACAAAGTGCTCTCGTCGTCCTTTAAAAACGTTAAAGGGACCGTTTAACACATTCGTTGCTGACAGTATTTTGTTGAACGTATTCCACTTAATGAAGATTATTTGAACAAATTGAAGTCTTTGGAAAAAGATACATTTAATTTCTTGTAAATAGTTTTTCGATTTAAAACCGCTTTCAGGGTATCTGCTAGTTTCCAGAAATAAAAATCAGTGACTTTTCAGTGACTTTTAGGGTAAAAATTTTAAAAATTGACTTTCTATATACAAAGTCATTATTCTGTAAAACTTAAAATCACTTATGACGTATGTCTACTTCTCTTAGTAATACACCCAACTAGTGATACACGAAATGCGTGATGTTTTAGTCGATTGTCTCGATTGTTCAAACATATCGAGCATCAAACAATCGCGCCTCACTACGCCGCAACTTGTCTGCTCCGCTGTTCCCTACTACGCCCATACTCCCCATTTACGGAACGCTGTTCTTGTTTATATTCATGTTTCGGCAAGAAAGACATTGAAAAAACATAAAACACATAATTACTCCGCTTCATATATGCTCAAAAATATTTTAAAGGCTAGATATGTCATATAAAAAACTAATCAGGTTATTATAGGAAAAATATTTCATCATCTTGAAGCCTGGGGGTATGATCGCATTTATATCATCAGCGTGTCACTCGCACGATAGTATACGGAACTTTTGTTTTATATTTGTTACAATCCGGCGCTCAGAGAACTTATATTATAAATATTTTATATTCAAAATGATTTTGTTTTAGGCTTTTAAAATTGATTAGTTAGCGGCAATGTCTCTACGCAGTTAATGTTACGTATTTTCAACGTGTAATTTACGTGTTCATATACAGTACATGTGCGTTTATTTATAGTTTATTCCCTGTCTAAACCATTTTAAAAGAAGACCTCGATAATCCGGCATATTCGATAATCCGGCATCACCGGATCCTTGAACGTGCCGGATTATCGAGGTCTTACTGTATTTATTAAACCTATGGGCAAAAGTCAGGACACTAACATTCTCTGTGCTAGAGCTAAATGTAAACATCTTTATGAAACTTTATGGAATTTGGATTCTATATTAAAAGTCTTCCAATTTACTATTTTTACATGCTTTTCTTCAACTCACTACCGTTCAACTGGTGGGTGGACCGGTGCACGGTCGCCTTTGCTCTTTCCGGATCGCCTCGGGCTGCTCCGTATAGCACATCGCCGCATTACGACTGCGTTCTCGCCTACGGATGGTAACCAAAAAATTAACCCCCGGATAAGAGGGGGGGGGGGGTTGGCCCTGAGGACCAAAGATTTTCGGAAAAATCCAATTTATAACTATAAAGCCTTGGCTACGATACAAGCGGTGAGCGGTATGCGGCAGGCAGCAGTAGCAGGTGCAAGCGGTGCACAAAAATTATCTAACTGATGGAGTTTCCTTGTTAAACACGGTTGACTGGCTACGATGCAAATGGCGGATGTGCGTTGGCATAACGCTCGCCGCTCAGGATCAAATCAATTAGATAATTTTTCGACTGCCGTCCGACGCTCATGGGTTTCTTTACTTTCAACAAACATATGACACTGGTTAAA
>JAGFPH010002896.1:25957-49670 GCA_018207615.1 Philaenus spumarius | reverse complement strand
GTTAAAAAGGCAAAATTAAGTATTTTTGATACGTATACGTTCATGGCATACTAACGACCACTTATATACAAAATTTAAAGAAAATCCGACGGTAAACAAAAAAGATGCTAATTTTTGCAAGTATTCAGAATTTTGTATTCGGTTCAAGGATTTATTTATTCATTAAACACCTTGAATTATGGATTAAACAACACCAATGGATTAAAATTTTCTGTTATGGACTACTTACGATTGGTATTTTCACAGGTAGCATATATTTTAAAGTTAGTCCCTCCCCGGGTTATACCTAAATTTATGTTAAAGTTCAAATTTCAAGAAAATCCGACTGTAAACAAAAAAGATTCTAAATTGTGCGGTTATAATTTTGGAATTTAACATTCTGTTCAAGAGTTCATTTATTTTTTAAACCTCATAAAGGATTTAAACTTTCTGTTGTGGGACTGTTTAACATTGTTATTTTCACAGGAAATATATATTTTTAAAATACTCTCTATATATCACTTAAGTCTACGGTTAAAGATATAGTAGTCCTATACAGGGGTGCAGAAAGTGTTTTAGCACACAAAATTTCCCCAGAACACACTTTTTTTCACTAAAAATTTCCCCAAAATTTATCGGTATTCGCTACAGATGCGCCAGACATTAACCCAGTTTGTTTATCTATTTCAACATATTTATTGACCTTATGTTTTAATAACTTGTATTATATTCATTATAAAATATAAATCTTCAAAAAAATTATAAAAGCATTATTTTTACTTAATTAACTACGGTGAAATTAAATATCTACAGTGAAATATCTTCATATGGTCCCAAAAGGTTTAAAACAAAAAAATACAACTTGATTATTGCTATTTTATTATGTTCAAAAGTAGTCCTAAGGCCCGTAGGCTATTACACTGTAAAATATTTTATAAAATATGTTTTATAAAAGTTCTTTGACAAAGATCTTTGATAGTGTAATGGGCCATCTTTTATAATATATTTCTTTTATAAAATTTAAGAGGTTGGCATTTTATCTTTTATAAAATGTTAAATACATTTTTACCTTTTAGTACAAGTTCAAAATGTTTTATAAAAAAGAATCACTTTTCAAAACTTTTAAATATTTTACATATTTTATAAAATATTTTACGGTGTAACACGGGCCTAATACTTAAGTGGTACAAACAAAGTTAAATGTTATATTTAATTAGTTCCAATTCAATTACCGAATTACCTACCTACTGAATCACAGTCACTACTGAAAATCGTCCGGACAGACCACACGAATTGAAAGAAAATTAAACTTAACAATTACTTTTCATTTGTTACATTTAGTTAAAAAATAAGTGATCCCGACACGTTACGACTTTTTAACTGTCAACATCGGTTTTCCCGTACCCAAAAACATATAAAATAATACCCCATACTGAATTTTGATTAAAAAACGTGATCCCGACGCGCTACGACTTTTAAATGTCAAAAATCGGGTTTCCGTACCCAAAAACATATAAAACGATATCCCATACTGAATTTTCAAAATGTTGATCCAAAAACGCGATCCCGATGCGCTACGACTTTTTAAATGTCAAAATCGGGTTTCCCGTACCCAAAACCTATAAAACTATGATACCCCATACTGAATTTTCAAAATGTTTATCCAAAAATGCGATCCCGATGCGCTACGACTTTTTAACTGTCAAAATCGGTTTTCTTGTACCCAAAAACATATAAAATAATACCCCATACTGAATTTTGATTCAAAAAACGTGATCCTGACGCGTTACGACTTTTAAATGTCAAAAATCGGATTTCCCGTACCCTAAAACATATAAAACGATACCCTATACTGAATTTTCAAAATGTTGATCCAAAAACGCGATCCCGATGCGCTACGACTTTTTAACTGTCAAAATCGGTTTTTCCGTACCCAAAAACATATAAAACGATACCCCACACTGTACTTTCAAAATTTTGAACCAAAAACGAGACCCCGACGCGCTACGACTTTCTAACTGTCAACATCGGTTTTCCCGTACCCAAAAACATATAAAACGATAAACCACACTGAATTTTCAAAATGTTGATGCAAAAACGTGATCCCGACGCTTTACGACTTTTTAAATGTCAAAAATCGGGTTTCCCGTACACAAAAACATATAAAACGATACTTCACACTGAATTTTCAAAATGTTGATCCAAAAAGGTGACTCCGACACGCTACGACTTTTTAACTCGCAAAATCGTTGTTTTGTACCCAAAAACATATAAAACGATAGCCCCACACTGGTTTTTCTTAATTTTGACCCAATATTTTCAAAATGTTGACCCAAAAATGTGACCCTGACGCGCTACGCCTCATGCTAGAAAGCTCAAAAGCTTTTCAACTCTCCGCAATAAAATTACGAAGATTTTGGTACCAACAGAAGTTTTTTACGACCGACGTCTGTGAGTGCTTATACCGTGTGTACAGGAAAAAAACATCGCATCATTTCAATACTTCGGCACTTTAATGCAAGCCAAAGTAATAAATGAGTACGCACATCACATTGTACGCATTTTACTGATAAAGAATAATTTCGAATTTCGGTAAAAGAAAATAAAAAAAAATCGGTAATACCTATACATTAAAAATATCGTATAATTTGGGGGTTAATCTATATATATAAAATTCAATGTATGTCTGTACGTTTGTCTGTATGTTTGTCCTTTATGCGTTACCAAACCGTCCATCCGATTGCTTTGAAATTTTGCATAGTAACACAGGTTAACACTGGGAAGGTTTTAGGCCATTTACCAAAGTCCTAGGACACTAGGGCTACGCCCCAGTGGCCCTCAAAGTTTCAATGTTAATCTTATGGAAGGTCAATCTTAAGGAAGATGAAGAAATATTTCTTTTGATTTTATCAGAAACAGCTGTTCGTATGAAAAGCTTAAAACAGCTGATTTTGATCAACAGCTGATTTTGATCAACAACTGATTTGGATCAAAAACTTAATATAATTTTAGGTTAGGTAAATCAAGCAATGAGCAGAATCCCATTATAATTTACATCGGCCCTCAGGGATACGAATTACAGTCTTTCAAAGTTTCAAATTAAGCAATAGCGAAACATTGCCGGGTCAGCTAGTCTATACTAATATTATAAAGAGGTAAAGTTTGTTTGTTTGTTTGTTTGTTTGTTTGTTTGTTTGTTTGTATGTAGGGGGTAATCTCTGGCACTACTGAACCGATTGAAAAAATAGTTTTACTAATAAAAAGCTACACTATCCCTGAGTAACATAGGCTATAATTCATTTCGGTAAAAACCTTTTTTTATTTCAATATATTTGTAAATTTAGTCGGAAAAAATCTTAGGTTATGACTAGAATGATAAATCAACACATGTATTTACATTTATTACCATAGCAACCAATTGAATAAAATAACAGATAACATAGCTGCTTCAATATTTCCATTAACAGCTGATTTCAAAATTTGAAGCAATTATTTTTGTACTTCCACCTTTTAGGTTAGAATTTTAAAGTGTAGACTTGATTCTTGCTGGTTCTTTTAACCATTATTAACTGCTGTTATAAAATATAAGAAATAATTTGGTTTGAATATTTAACATTATTTACCATCTTAGTTTTGAGGTTATTATTAATACTACACCTTTATTATAATTAAACATAACATGGGTTTTTAGAAGGTTCCATTGGGGGTTGGCGTGCGGAGCACGCAGGGGTCTCCCCTAGTATGATATAATTCTAATCGCTTGAATAATATCATTTGTATACAACTAATCAAAATTTGCATACCGGTATCATAATAATTATTTTTTAATACCCAACGAATGTATTTGAACGCCCTTAAGAATCAGGAAACTGCCATTCATCAACCGGCACAAAAATATTGTATCGGCGGCTCGGCCGTACCATATTTTGTGCGGTGAAGATTAATGTCGTATCGCGGCTCCACCGTACGATATTTTGTGCGGTGAAAATTAAATAGGAACCCTGTCCGACTTGCAACTTGCAACAGAGGGCAGACAACACACTTTGTTTGTGTATGTTGGTGTGTTTGAATATGTATCATACAAACCGATTAAGCTGACCTTTGTTCCCATTCATTTCTTATCTATTTTTCCCCAAAATAATTATATTTTCTTTATTTTTGGTGGTTTTTTCCCCTGCCAAAATTTCCCCAGCTCAGTCCCAATTTCCCCCGAACCTCGTTCGGGCGTTCGGACATATTCTGCAGGCCTGGTCCTATATTGTGATTTTCCTATAAATATTGGTCTCTCTCTAGGTATTTCCGTCAGCACTAGCTCCTCATGTGACGTCATCTCGTTGACTGTGGGAATGTTGCCGCTTGTATCGTAGCCACATCCGCCGCTCAGGCAACTTGCTAGTAACGCTCGCCGCCCACCGCTCACCGCTTCTGTCGTAGCCGAGGCCTAACTGCGTTTTCTCATACGTATATTAACCAAAATTTAACCCTCACTTGTGGGGAGGGGGTTGGCCCTGAAACCAAAAATTTTTGGAAAAATCCAATTTATGACTACATATAACTAAAAAGTAAAAAATGAAATAAATGAAAAACAAAATTTTTTAAAACTTTCTTTTCTATCCATGAATACAAAAGTAGACTTGAAGTAAAAAATAAAAAAATAACCCACAGATAAAATTAATTCTACCTCAGCGAATCTGATATTGTAATGAGACTTGATAGCTTGGAATCTTTTTACTTTTCACAAAATAAACACACCCAAAAATCATGGGGCGTACTCTTCAGGGGTTTACTGGTGCCAGAACGCACCGGAACGGGCGTTCCGGTACTGCTTTTTGTTAATTTTGTTTACGTTTTGTTTTAACGTTGCACTGGACCATCCACTGCTCTCAATCACACTCATTCAACACTCGGTCGAGAATTTTACATCCGACAATCGCTTTTTTCGGTAGGTTGAAATGCATTTACGCAGACCGCCAATCGAGAAACTTAAAATATCCCCTCACTACAGTGCGTTGCGACTATACAAGCCAAATACAGTAAAGTCTCCCACATTGTCCCACAACTCGGAATCAAAATGGGACAACTTGGGAGCACCAGACAACCTTTTACCAGCCTCGCGGCACGCCTTTGATGTTCAGCGAGCGCTGCGAACGACTGCAAATAAGTGACCGATGATTCAGAGTCGAGGCGGCCGAAAAGTTTAAAAACCAACCACGCTTAAACTTTTTATATTAATAACTTTTTCGGCATGCTGAGATTATTGCAATCAAAATAAGACTAAACATGATTCAATTTGGACTACATTTAGTGATTCATACTTATCGAATACCTCTTTCAATTTCACGATTAATTAATTATTTAAAAATAAATATCGCAAATGAGAGCACAACTCGGAATACATACAAGCAATGGTTGTACACTGACAAATGCCTTCACAAATATAAGGCCAAAAGAGGAAAATATCTAAACGTAGGTACCTGAACACTGGCCGCCCGGTACATGCAACCTCACGCGAACTGTCAAACACTAAAAAGTGGCTGGTCGCTTTGGCGTTTACATTGTTTTGTTGTTTAGTTTTGTAACTTTTGAGTGTCTTTAGAACAATTCATTAACAACCGTCTGTGTTGTGTGTTGTGTTCTCATGATAAGCTTGCTTGTGTTTTTGTTAATTGTTTTTGTATAAGAAAAGTCATTTCTTGATATACATAAAATGTGTATGTATAGGTTTACAGTCTAAAACTCAACAAAGATATGTAAAATAGGGGTTTTTTAAATGAAAATTTCAAAAAAAATTCAGACCCCCTTTCCGTCATTTCCGACAGCGTTCTGGGACTGAAAAAAATTACGAGTAAACCCCTGGTAGTCTTGCGAAGTTCTGAAAACATCACGCCCCATGCTTTTTGGGTATGTTTATTTTGTGAAAAGTAAAAAGATTGAAAGCTAACATTAGTCTCATTACAATATCAGATTTGGTGAGGAAGAATTAATTTTATCTGTGGGTTATTTTTTATTTTTTAGTTGGAGTTAAAATTCTTTAAACAAAATTTTTACATTTATTTTATCTAACCCAAGATCAGTGCACTAAAATTTTATAAAATCCGGTCGTTTTCATCCAAATTCATAATCTTAGGTTTATAATTAAAAAAAGCAATGTATTTAAGTTTTTCATTAGTTATATTTTATGAGTGACTGAAACATATTAAAACAGAAATCTCATACCAAAATATCTATTAAAAGAACATTAAGCATAACCATATTCAAATAACCAAGACAAAGTTATTAACACCGTGTCATAGGTTTAGTTATTTAGTGTCTCTCTACAAAGCAGGTTCTGCTCCTGCTTTGAGCACTGAACACTCTTGACTTGCTGCAGATTGTGTTTTCAAACTGCAGTTTTTTTCTCTCGTTAAAGTAGCTCCACTCATTTCCGTCTAAAATCTAATGCCTGCTACTGAGGATCGTTATTTACTGCAGGATCTGTAACGGGTTAGATTAGATTTAACTTTAATTTGGTCTTCACTAACATTCCAGGTAAAATTTTTCTAAGCTGGCATTGGGTCAGTTTATTTTGTTGATTTATAAACAATGTAAATAATTATGCCACTAATTTTTAACATTGAAATGGGCAGTGAGGTTTATTCAGGAATCTGATTATTAAAGGATGTTCATCTCATTTTTTTTTTATTGTTTGACTCGAGTTGTTTCTTTCCATCTTTCACCATGACTTCCTGTGGATTAGTTGCACAATCTGACAAGCAGCTTGCTGGTTTTGATTCAAATCATAGCACCAGTTAGATATCTGTGTATAATATCTTTTATCTTTGGGTCTTCTCTGGGCTGGAGTGACTGGTTCCCCTTTTCACTTTTCACGCCACTACACACTCATCCTCTAACAAAGACAAGGTTGGATGCTGCCACTATTTAAGGTTTTGCAAAGGGCGTACAAAACCAGGATGTTTATCAAAATGACTGACTAGAAACTAATGCTGGGTTAAACCTATTTACCAGTTTATTACACATCTATGACTTCAACTTATTTAAATATATCAAAATTGTAATAATCGTTTTTGTTTTGTACAGCATATTTTTTTAATGTGACCATTGCAAGTTTTCACTTAGCTACTTATTTTTGCTTCTCATTTTTATTCGAACTTATACTACAGTAAGTACAATATACTTATACTCGATAATCCGGCACTCGATAGTCCGGCAGACCCGATAGTTCGGCATCCATCATCTTGAAAAGTGGCACTCATTAAAAATGGCAGTTTTTGTAATTATTGATTGATTTAGGGCCAGTCTACACTGTTTGTTTAACTGCTCCGCATCCGTTAAAAACAGTGTGTAAAAATCTTCTGCTCAATAAACTTGTCCAAAATAAACATTTCAATCAACTTTTCTCCTAAAAATCGAACCGATTCAAAATAATGTGCTCTCGTCGTCCTTTAAAAACATTCCCGGTTAAAGGGACCGTTTAACACTTTCGTTGCTGACAGTATTTTGTTAAACGTATTCCACTTAATGAAGATTATTTGAACGAATTGAAGTCTTTGGATACATTGAATTTGTTGTAAATTGTAAATAGTTGTTCCATTTAAAACCGCTTTGCACGGTTTGGAAATGAAAGGGGTTGCACGGTTTGGAAGTCAAAGGGGTTCGAAGAATTTTTTTTTTTTTTTTGGGTTTAAAGGTGAAAAACCTGGGTGGTTATCATCGCCTCGAAGAATATGTAACATTCTGGAGTAAAAATAACAAACCCCCACCACGTACTGACCACGCCAACAACAAAGGGGAATAGAGCATCAATATCTGAGGCCCATCAGTTAGCGGCAATCTCTCTACGCAGTTATTGTTACGTAGTTTCAACGTCCAATTTACGTGTACACTCAATATATACTTTTGTGTACAGTGTTAGTGTACAATGTAATATATATATGTTTATATAGTACATGTGTGTTTATTCATTGTTTAAACCATTTTAAAGGAAGACCTCGATAATCCGCCATCACCGGATCCCTGAGCGTGCCAGATTATCGAGGTCTTACTGTATTTCGAAATAAATTGTATCTGTAACTTACATGAATTATTATTGTTTTACATTTGTTTATAAGCAATAATAATTTAATATCTAATTTAAAAAAAGTCAGATCTTTGAAACCATGTAAATAATTTCTTGTATTATTTATTAGTGCATTTTATTTAAATAATTTTAAAATATTCAAAAAATAAATGACAATTTAGAGTTATGACTATGCACTTTTTGTCAGTAATGAGACTTAAGAAATATAGGCAATAAATCATTTTTTTCTGCCAAATACAACAACAAAGATTGTGTTGGCTAATTTTACAGTCTCAAATTTGTATCTTAAAAACATGTTAAAACAACCCATGTGACAGTAAAATGTAAACATGTACAACAAAATTTAAAAAATCCT
The DNA here is from genome assembly GCA_018207615.1 of Philaenus spumarius. Taxonomy (NCBI): domain Eukaryota; kingdom Metazoa; phylum Arthropoda; class Insecta; order Hemiptera; family Aphrophoridae; genus Philaenus; species Philaenus spumarius. The sequence goes on along the minus strand of JAGFPH010002896.1, from coordinate 41,259 downwards.
GTATTTTTCGAACGTGCTGATTTTTATAATAAAATTTAGATTTCTTTAATAATTAGTCTATTACAAAAAATGTTAAAATGTAAAAACAAAAAATACAGTAAAAAATTGTTAAACTAAAGATTAAATTATACAAGGTTATTTACAACATTCTACAAATTAGTCCTGTATTAGTTTCAGAATGAATCACTAGATAGTGGTTTTAGCTTTTATTTTAGAATCAACCATTTTTATGTTTGCTATTTTAATTTCTATGTTTTACTAGACAGTTAATAAATAGTTTAAACAATTTTTTATCTTTTAATTTTTATGATAAATAAAATGATTGTTACTTTATTATGCAACAATACTTACTTGTCTGTTCAATAATGTATTATGAACATTTAGAGATGATGCAATTCATTTGAAAACTTCTCACAAAAATGTCTTAAAACATCTCACTATTAGCTAATATTTTCAAATACATTAATTTTTCATTACCTTCAGTGGTCCTGTTTTCGTCAATTCTAGACTAACCGCAGTTTCATCCTCACAGTTTTGGTAGGTGCTCTTTGTATCTGTCCTTAAAAGAGCTACACGTTTGTCCTATGTAAAATTTGGAACATTCATCGCAATTTAATTTGTATATTCTGTTATTTTCATAGATGTCCTTATTACTGTTTAAGTTCCTATTTTGTGTTTGTCAGTTTTTAATTAATTAAGTAAACCAGGTAGTAGGATTAAAAATTAATGTAATATTTTCACATATTTACTTTGCAAAAAATTTTTTAAAGTGGATACATGGACAAAATTTATGAACATGTTTGGAATAATAATTTAAAAGGGACTAGGAAGAGTATAAAATTGTAAAAAAATGATCCTCCAGTAGTGTAACTAACGGAAAGGGAACCGCAGCGGTGGCTTGGATTTCAGTAAAAAATTAAAACATTAAATATAAGTGATATTTAAAAATCACTGAAATCAAAATCATTCCTTCGTTACAATTAGAAACATATTATAGCAATTTTATTTACAGTACAGTAACAGTGTTAACCAAGTGCAATACATAACATAAAAGGTTACGTCAAAGTTAAACAATGTCTGTTAGTCGATACACAGTCTAGAGAGCCTAGAATGATTCACCTGACTGTTATGTCCTCCCTCCCCTCCTTCCTTCACTTGGAAATTAGATGGTCGTCGAGATTTTATGCCTTGTTATCACTTAACATGAATTTCACTATAGTGATGAATGTTTGACTAAAATTATTCTGGCATCTTCTAAAAGTAGTGAAGTAGTCGAAGCAACTGGACTTAGAAAGAATATGACATCATTTAATATTGTGTTGATTCTTGTTTTCCAAAGCAAAGTTTTGAAGAAAATTCAGATTACATAAAAATCTCTTTAAACAATCAACATTAGTTTGAATGATGCAAGTGGCCTTCTCAAAAAAGCTTTGACGGTATAAGCGCAATGAGAGAAGAGTTTGCCGAAATTGTGCACCAAGCTCATGCGCCAGCAGCAACATGGAACATTGAAACTTCTCTGCAAATCCAACGCCAAAAAAGAGTAAACTTTGAAACCAGATAAGCTTGTTCAGTTTTCTGACCAAGAACTTGCTGGCGCTGGAACACTATTTTGTGATAGTCTGAAACTGATCTTAGCTACTCTTTAGTGAATTAAATAATTTGCTTCATAAATCTAACTAAAGAAGATATTCAAAACAAAAACGTAAGCAACATTATGGGTGTAGCTCATTATTTGCTAAGTGTAAATAAATTGATTGCTTGCAGTGTCCAGTGTCCTTAATGTGTGTACAGCTTTTCTAATTTTATTAACTTTACCGGTAACTGTGGCCACAAGTGAAAGACCTTTTTTAAAACTTAAATTATTAAAACACTATTTAAGAAATTTTATGTCTCAGACTAGACTTTCTGGTCTTAGTATATTGAGCAATGAACATGAAAAAGCATGCAAATTAAATTTGGACCAATTAGTAAAAACATTTTTGGATGTTAAGAGCCAACAAGGCTGGAATTAGATTTAAATGACCTATTTTTCGAACTTGTTAGCTTTCATTCTAATAATATTGTGTTGGTTTTATATTAATTAAACAGTTTTTTTAATCAAAATTGCTTTCTTTGTACATTTTCCTTTCAAACCATTCACTCTTCATAGTTCTAATTTTCATAACTTTTCTCACGGGCAGTAAACATTTTAGTTGAGGTCGCATTGTAGTTTCTGCCTTGGGGTGCAAAAATATTAATTACGCTACTATTATCCTCTACCACACATGCCATACAATGCTACATCATTCTTGTGTATAGATTATCTTCATTCAGTTTAAAGTGTCAATGCAGCCAACATGTTTTCATAAACAAATTTTGCAAAGCCCCTAGAATTCATCTGCCTGTTATTGCCTTTTTCATCGATTCATTCAGATATTTATTTTTGAACTGTAATTTTGCTCGATTCGTCTATAGATCCACCCTAAAGCCCCTATCACTCACTGCTAATAAAAGCTGCTACTAACTTGTTACATCAAAAAGCATCAACTAATTTGTTTTACACATCTACTTGCCAGGAGTAAAACATCAAAGAAATCTTACAGAGAGCAGATTTAGTAGTTATTTTACTACGTTATACTTTTATCATCTTTGATTTCTTTAATTCAATTTGTCATAAAGTTGAGTTTCGCACAGTTACTATCAAGAAAAAATGTGCACTAGAATCTTTCCAAAATCATCACAAATCAGCTATTTTAATATAGCGACTAAAAACCTAGTAATATTTCATAGTCGTAATGTACGTATTACTGGCATTTACGCAATTTACTAAATATAAGATAAACAGGGGTATTATATAAGAAGAAGGCCTAATACTATCAGATGTATTAAATAAAGTATTTCTGTTTGTATTACTATGTAATCTTATTATTCTCTGAGGTCTAGGCTACAAATTTGGCTGAGTTGCTGATTTAAATAATCTGCTGTCTTAAGTAAGGTCATCTGTCTGTCTATTTGTTTACAATCTCTTGAAGTAAAAGAATGAGAATAGGTCTAAGCTACTTACTTATTTAATGTAATGTAATGTAGGCGGGCATTGGAAGCTAAGGAATGCTACTAAGGTGAAGGCCAGTACAAGGTTTCCACACAAAGTTAATCTTTATACAACTTTGCTTCAGAATAATCTGTTACATGATTGTTTGGTATACTTGGAAATAATTCATTGTATTTGTCCGGTTAGTAATAAACATTTAATATATTTATCTTCCAATTTAAATACATTTAACTTTAAGCTATTTCTTTGGTGTTTGAGTAAAGTATAGATGTTCGGTCACTGGTGGTGACATATAACTAGTGACCATATTTAGTTGCCTCTTCAGACTAGTCCAAAATCATACACTTAAATATATATTATGTGCAAAACATGTAATATTATATTATGTGGAATTAATATTTTTCTTATTGTTTCTTATTGACATGCTTATTCAGGAAATTCAAGTATTAATTATATTATGATTACACAAACAATGGTTTTCATATTTAATTATTTACAAACAGTAACTTGTAGAAGTGACATCTTCAAATTCATATACAGTAGAACTTCAATTATCCGGATTAATTGGGACCGGACCCGATCCGGATAATCAAAAATCCGGATAATTGGATTTTTCTTGAAAAAAGGCCGTTTTTAGGAGAAAAATGTAAACAACACACAATAGAGAACATTTACGGTATTTATTATGAAAAACAATAACAATGACAATATTTACATTACGTAATATTTACAAACAATACTAAATCACTGTAAAATACATTATTTTTTTAACATACCAGGCAGAGTTTTGCTACCTTAAATCGATTCCGCGCCGCCAAGTCTCGCATCCGTTTGACTATGTTCTTATTCAAATCTGATCCGGATAATTGGCGATCCGGATAATTGGAGTCCGGATAATTGGAGTTCTACTGTATATTTTTAACCCCTATACGATTTTTGACAGTTGTAAATTGAAGTCTGTCAACTATAGTCACAGCAGCAAATTGTGTTCAATTAATCTGTTTAGTGTAGACTAAAATCATTGTTTCCACTGCTACCTTTCTGTGTTCTATTTTTTATATTAACCTTTTCGCTGCGTAAATCGACTACAGTCGATTTGAGATTTTTACCGTTCACTGCGTAAATCGACTTTAGTCCACATCGTTATAAAAACTTTTCCTTTGGCTGCGTAAGTCGATTATAGTCCCAAATGAACAGAAATGATGTTATTTAGCCTCAAGTAGGTGCTGCTCCCTGTTTCTAAGCCAGTGAAACTTTGTAGTATCACGTGTTTTTGTTGACATTTGACGTTCCAACCGGGTGTTTATAGTGAAGGTTATATTGTGGTTGTAATGATTTCCATTGATTTTATGTGTGTCTTTATGATAATATTTAATTATATTTCTAGTATATATTGCACATGGATATTTGTTTTACATAATTAAAGTTCTGAAGTGATTTAGTGTTAGCTTAAGAGGCCTATTTTCTTATAATGTAAGTACTGTATTGGTGATTAATTCTAACCTACTTTATAATGAATGAATATTTAAAATAAAACAAATACTCTTTTTAAACATTTTAAAGTATTTACAATAACAAAATTATTATTACAATATTCCATTATAGAAACAAAATTTATTGACATTATTTCAACTTCAAGAAAGTGTAATTTCTGTGTGTTAGCTAGGCTAGAACTGTGTTACTGTATCTTTGCTACTTATTACACAATTAATTATTAATTTATGCTTATAAATGTTATCTTATACATGTTTTAATATTAAACTGTTGTAGATTTAATATTTTCATTGTTTTTTATAGTAAATATTATTTAATGTAAGTACTTAAAAATATTTAACAATTTATTAAATTTCCATGTTTTTATAGCTTAAATCATGTTTTTCACGCATAAAAATTTTTTTTTTTATGAAAATAGTAGTATATATTAATGCAAGAAATAGTAATAAAAAGATATTTAAGTAAAATAAACCTTAATTAAAAAATTTAAAATTTCACTCATAATTGCAAAATATAGGGAGCTGCTTGGATTTTAATACGCAGCGAAAAGGTTAAGTATTTTATATTGAACAGCTGTTCTGGTGTTCAGTATATCTCTCACAGTGAATTTTATACTTTTTTGTATAATAGGTATTATTGTAATTAAAACTGAAAGGTTTAGATTGTATAAAAATGGACTGCATGTTTTTAACAACTTTGTAAAGTCAATGTGATTTATATCTTCCAAATTTAAAGCATGAATGTTGAAAGTCAACCTTTTATTGTTCCATCCTAAAGATATTGCAAGAAATATTAAGACATTTTTGGAGGGTACATGTCAATAAATAGTGAAAAATAACAATGTTTCTGAAAACTATCCAACTAGTTTATTCAGGGTCATTCAACAGACTAGTATGTTTTTCATATGAGTAGTACTCGGCTTCCGGGCCTCGTAAAAAGGTGGAGTTTGATTCACGTGTTCACAACAAAGTGGAGATTTTTTAGGTTAGTTGTCAAGATGATTTGGACGATCGAACAACGTGTTTACGCCATGAATCTGTTTTTGCTAAATAATGAATCAGTTTGTTCAGTTTCTGCAAGATTTTCACCGCCATTACTCGATTCCAAACTGCTGAGTGATCCCCAATCGCAACCTAACCTTAATGTGGATCAAGAACTTTAAGGAAACAGGCAGTGTTTTTTAAAAAAAAAAAGGCCGGGGGAACTTGATCAGTGCAAACTCCAGAAAACGTTGATAGGGTCAGGCTGGCGTACCTTCAGAGCCCGAGCCATTCCATCAGACTTCATGCGTCCAATTTGAACCTTTCTTGGTCAACTGTACCTCGCATTTTGAGAATGGACCTCAAATTTTATCCCTACAAGATGTGGTATTACAGCGTTGGAAGGGGATTTCAACCGGAGGAAAATGTTTTGCGAGAGGGTGAAATCTGTCTTTGACGATAACGAGGATGTCCTTCTTTTCACAAGCGATGAAGTCCATTTTCACTTGAATAGCTCCGTGAATAAGAAAAATTATAGATACTGGGAGAGTGGGAATCCACGAGAAATTCATGAGATACCTCTACACTGCCCTAGAGTCACAGTATGGTGTGCTGTTGGGGAGACTGGAGTTATTGGACTTTTTCTTCGAGGAAAACGGTGTCACTGTTACGGTCAACTCTGAACGTTATCTCTCCATGTTAAACGACTTTTGCACCCAGAATTTTGACGTACACGTATCCGAATGAGAAACATTTGGTTTCAGCAAGATGGAGCGACTTGCCACACATCAATGTCCGACGTGTTTTGTGATAGACTTGCTCCGTCAAAAATTTCCGGGATGCCTGATCTCTTGACATGGTAATATAGGGAATACAGAACCCTGACCTATCCACCTGTAATTTTTTCTTGTGTTGATACCTCAAATAAAGAGTGTACAGAGAAAAACCAAAGACCCTGAATGATTTGAAAGCGGCAATCATGGAAGAAATCAACTGCATTCCACGGGACATGTTGGAGAGTAAGATAAGGAGCTGCCACGAAAGACTGGATGATTGCATAAGAGCAAATGGATACCACATGCATGGTGTTATCTTTAAAAAATAAACATGATGTAAAAATCCCCATTCTTGTGAATAAGTTTAAGACTAATAAAAAGTTTTTATCTTGAAAAACGACCGAGTTATGATTTTTTTAAAACCATCCAAGTCTGTTGAATGACCCTGTATTACATTAGTTGATAAATCAATTGTTTTAAAGAATAAAATCATAATTTCAGCTCTGTAATTCTAAAACATGCAGCTAAAAGAGAGCTTTACCAAATGTTGTGGTTGTTTGTAGGTTTCAGCATTAAAAAAATTGAAAACTTTTCAATTAACATAATATTATCAGTTCATCAAACAGGTGAAGTGAGTGGCAACATTTCAAACACTACATTTAGATTTTGATAAAATCTGATATTCTTGGCATTAGTAAATAATAAACTACTGTTTGGAAAATAATCTAAAAATTGGTTTATGAAAGTTGATATAGTTTATGGTACAAGGGTTTTGATAAACTAGTAAAAGATATATTACATGAAGTATTAACAGTTGTGTAAATTTTGACTCAATAATGCCAGCTGTTCGTGCAAAATTGGCCTTGATGTATTGTAACAAAACATGCAGTTGTTAATCATACGTTGTTTTCAAACGAAAGCATTAAATAACTTAAAAGAGAAAACAAATTAACTGAAAACTAGCAATGTGTTGGAATAGAATTTCATAGATGTTTTAGATTTGTTTGGATTCAAATTATGCTTATATGTATGAGATGTAATGTACTATATCATAATTTATAATACATTGTTTACACATAATATACCTACGCTTTAAGACATGGCTACAGTAAGAGTGTATATGTGGATTTACACTGAAAAATCCTATGTTTTGGAGTAATAGATAATTATGTGTAACCTAAAAAATTGAACAAGTTGTTTATCACTATGAGATTATTAATTAAATAGTCCTTTTTGAATATTTACAATCTTATTTGACGTGATTATAAGATAATACAGCTAAGTGTTGCTTTTAGGATTATTTAAACCTTTTGGCTAAAGAGTTTTTTTACATACGCAAACCCTTATTGAAGCAATTAAGGAGACTATATTAAAGACCACTAAAGAATACCGTTGCGTGGCGGCTAATAGGATGGGCGCGCAGCATTGCCAATCTACTAGTCTCGAACACTCCTGATATTTATCGCTCGAGGCTTGAACGCACAGTTTAAAGAATTATTAATGCGTTGAGTCAGCCGCGTTCAGTTAAAAGAGTGGGAAGAAGGTGACAACGTCGCACTAATGCGATTGGAGCGTTCAAGGTCTTGGTGTACAAAAACCCATCCCTCAACAGTATTCTTTTGTGGTCTTCACCGTAAGGCACAGGGAATTTAAAATAGTCTTTTAAATTAATAAAAAATCAGTATTGAATCAAAACTTTTACCTTGAAATCAAATTGTACTCTCTGCATGGATACGCATTAAAAAATTGAATATTTTGTATGTATTAATTTGGAAGTATATGTATAATTATTTCTTTGTGAAGCAAATGTTTGTTTTTAACAAAACGTTTTTCACTGTGGTAAAAATCCTGAATATTATTGCTGTATAGGAAAGAGCAAATTTTTCTTTAGAAAAGCATATAGTTTTTTAGCATTGTTTTTATTTTATATTATTACTACATAAAAAGTATTATAATTTGTGAGGCCATTTTTGTTTTCTGCAACTGTGTTTTAATCTTTAAAATATATTTATTTAAATTGAATGGTTTTGATCTTAAACTTGATAGTTTTAGGGAAATAGGACTGTCTGATAGTTTCTGTCCAAAAATGAAAAATATAATTCTAATGAAATCAGTATTATGTCATTTCCTCAGATGGTTGGAGTAGAAGGCTGAAATTTGACAAAAATGACAGCTAATATGGATATGAAAATCTAAAGGTTGAAATGTTATCTTAAAGGTTATTTATGTTTTGAACATATATTATCATTTAATAATCTCTACAACCTGAGTTATTCCACAAGTTCCATTACTTGTCAAACTTTAGGTTCTTTATCTCCATCCAACCCGGACTTCAGTGAATTGCAGGATTTTTTATTTGTTCAAATAGTAAACTATATATTAGCTCAATATGTCTTTCCTTTTTATAAAGTTTATGTTTTTCCCACATACTGTAATGTTATGGAGGTCTCCAGAAATCGGGAAGACTTGCATGGTCGGTAGCGAATTAGTTTTTACAATGATGTGTGCTTGATTTATATGTAAAATCAGTTCCAAACTAAGTGACAATATGTCATATATTATGTTGTTTTACGTTATATTTTTGTAGTACAGCAAAGTATTGTCGGATCCATTTTTAATAAACATAAGAAATATTTGTGCTGTAATTTTTATACGGATTTTTCAGAAATGAGCCTTTTACAACTTTTACAAAGTTAGTAAATGAGATTTTATGTAAATTCAAAGTGACTTTAAATCTTGTAAGTTGAAATATAGACTTTATACAAATTTGATATGTTTCTGGTTTAATATGGCTTCATTTTGTTCTCATTTTAGTAAGAATGCTTGATATCTATACTAGTGATTATTTTACACTTTCTATTAACTTCTGGCACTGGCTTGGCTAATGTGTTTTGACTATCTTAGCCTACACTCGATTCCACGTTCACCGTGCGGTACAGGTCTTACGGGAGAGTAGACATGCTACTACCATTACAGCGAACATCACGTTTATTGTCATGCGGGTTGCGTCAACTGACCAAGCATAGCATGGGAGTTGATGTTTTTTAGTTAGCTATTATCGCTGAGACTGTCGTAAGGATAGCATGGCTTTTGGGCGCTCTGTACTTCACGGTGAATGTGGAATCGGGTGTAGAATAAGCCACACTAAACTAAAGCAGAATATAAACATAAATAAACAGAAGAAGTGTAAGTTCGCTAATGGTCCAGGCCAAATGTTTCATCATAATTATATTAATAACATGGTGAGAAGAAATTAAAAATGGTGGATATAGACAAGTGAAAGTGCGGGGGTTACACAAAGTATTACCATATTCCATGGAAAATACATAAATGGAAAATATTTGTTATGGATTTTACACAAAAGTTTGGATTTACTATATAGGTTTACTGTAATGTATATCAGTATTTTTAACACCATTGTTTTGCAAAACTTTAGCTGCAGTGATTTTGGAAACATTGTAGAGGAAAAAAGGGTTTTTGTGCAACATTTTCATGAATATGTTGAAAACTATGTATTACAAAATACTAAAAAAAATTTCTAGATATTGTGGGAATTTATGCAAAACATATTTTTATTTTTAGTATTAGATCATTACTATAGTTTTTTAAATGTTGATTCTATTACTGAAAGTTTACTACAATTTCTTATGTTTGATGTTTAATAATTGTATAAACTTCCTAAAATTTTGTTGCCACAATTTCTGAAAAATTAATAATCCTGTAAACGTTCAGTTTTTCTTTTAAGATACGAAACCCTACAAACAGATAATATATGGGGTTACCCATAAAACACTGATACTTAAAAACATTAACACACACCCACAATTCAACAATATTTAACTTTTACACAAAAATATTTAGTCCCATCCTGGGTGCATACTAACGTATTGGGGGGGGGGGGGGATCATTCTTCAATTCATGTTAATATACGAGAGGGTCATTCAATAATTAAAGAGACAAATTGGTCTGGAGAAAAAACTGTTGGTAGGGCAAGTTTGGTATTTTTATGGTTTTAAGTTGGCAGCACTGGGATGAGCCTTGATGGATCAACATTGTTGTGTTTATAACCTCAGAAATACAATTAATGATGGCGAATTCACTTGAAAATTCCACATTAGTTGAACAACGTTCTGTTATTAGTTTTTTACTTGCTGAAGATGAAAAACCAGTGAACGTATACTCTAGAATGACTAAAGTGTATGGTGACAGTTGTATGAATTGTGCAAATTTTTACAAGTGGGTAGAAAAGTTCAAAAATGGTCGAGACTCAGTGACTGACGAACACCATTCTGGCCGACCAGTTGAAATTTCAACTCCCTCACTTGAAAGTCGAATTAATGACATTATTCGTGCCGACCGCCATGTCACTGTGGAAATGATAATTAAAAAGGTTCATGTTAGTATTGGTACAGTTCATAACATTATCTGTAAGAAGTTAAAGTAACGCAAAACTGGTGCAAGATGGGTCAGAAAGGAGTTGACGCGGCTACACAAGTACACAAGGTTGAGAGTGGGCACAAAGCCAACAAAATTTTAACTTGTGATGAAACTTGGGTTCACTATTATGAGCCGGAATCAAAAAGGCAAAGCATGGAGTGGAAGCACACCAGCTCACCTGTCAGTAAAAAATTCAAAACACAAGCATCAGCAGAAAAAGTCATGTTGAAGGTGTTTTGGGACGCTGAAGGTCCATTTTTTTATGATTATCTCGAAGAGCAGCGTACAATAAATAAACAGTCAATACTACTCGGATATGCTTTTGTCCAACCATGAGAGAGAAATGTTGTGGATCTCAAAGGAGAGGTGTGATTCTCCAGCAAGACAACGCACGTTCTCATACTGCTCAACTAACACGTGAAATCATCGACAAAATGGGCTGGGAAGTACTGCCTCATCCCCTGTAGTCCGTTGAAACAAGAGCATAAATGTTCAAGGGGATTATGTTGAAAAGTAGAAAAAGCATTGTTTTGTAAACATAAACGGTTTTTTCTCCAGACTAATTTGTCTCGTAATATCATAAAATATGTTCAAGTTCATCTTATATCAACGTTTTAAATAGGGACAAACAAAGGTTATAATTAACTACTGCAATACGCTTTGGAGTTTTAATAATGTTTTTGTTATAAGTCCAAAATGAACTCTGCAGAGAGGGCAGAATAGTTCAGTCAGTGAGGTAGTGTATCCATTTGCAATACAGTATTTTGAATGGTTATGGTTTGATTTAATTTCTTGATGTTAGCTCTTTCTCCTTGTTATTCCATTACCTGCCTGATACTAGTTCAATTGACACAAAGTGAAGACATTAAGGAAAGACACTCAGGTCACATATATGATTTACCTTCTTTTATATTTCTAAAATTAAGAATGTGGGAAACTAAAAATCTGGTTCTCTGCTGAGTTTGTTCTTTTTTTTTAACTAAATTGTTTTGCTATCAAGTGCCTAATTTCTCAAATGTTTCTTTTACTTAAATACATATTAGTAACCTCAAGCAAAAGGTAATTATGAGTGAGTAAAAATAAATAAATAAAAAGCTACAAGACAAAAACATATGTTTACTTTGAAATTTTGTATATTTTTGAATTTAATCTTCATATTTCATCAAAGAATTACTAAAATTAGCAATTCTTCATGTCTGATTTTGTTCACTTTTACACATTTTATGATGTGGAGATCCTCAATATGTGTTGGTAAAAACCATCTTGTTTGAATTTTGATTTAATATACGTATAACATGTTTTATAAATTTAGTTGAGATTATTAAAAAGTTAATGTGAACTCACTGAAGACATAGTAAACTCCCAGGGGCTTTTAAACTTTATTAAATTAAATTAAATGTATATAAGTCATACTTATTCGATTTGATCTACCAATTGAGTTAAATCTATGGTCTAAATATACTGGGTGACAATTAAGTCTTGAAACGGTTTAATATTTCGTATATAAGGAAAATTTGAAGTTAGATGTGATTGAAGAACCTACTCTATGTAAAAATACTATTTTATTAAAATTTCAAAAAATATATCCGCCATGGATGTAACTTTGTTTTTTTAAATAGGAAGGTGGTCATGTGATACAACATTTCGATGTAGAATTTCAAGATAAAACCAACTGTGAAATTGCACGTCCATATCTTTAACCGAATAAAAATGGCGGCCAAAAACAACGAAATGGTGTTTTACAATTTTGCTCCATTTTGCTGTACTATTTAAAAAAAATATTAATTATTATACTTTTTTGATTTAGAATTAAATAAGCTTTCAAAGGATGTGCCATACAACAATATTTGTGAGTATTTAAAATTTTTGAGTTACAGCCATTTTGATTTTTTTATAATTGATTTTGAGTGGTTCAACCAAATATCATTTGAAAGCTTATTTAATTCTGAATCCAAACAGAATAATAATTAATATTAAAACAAAAATAGTACAGCAAAATGGGACAAAATCGGAAAACACGATTTCGTTGTTTTTGGACGCCATTTTTAATCGGTTAAAGATATGTATGTGCAAATTTCACAGTTGGTTTTTTCTTGAAATTCTACATCGAAATGATGTATCACATGACCACCTTCCTATTTAAACAAACGTATGTTACTGATGATGATGACTTGGTCATCGAAACGCGTTTGAATTATTAAACTTTTTTTTATGAGAAACTGTGCCCTGTATAATATTTAACATAACAAATTAATGTAAACACTGAAAAGTGAATTGTAATTTAAGAGTAAGTTAAGTTTATTCATCACATTATAAATCATCCGATGACCAACAATAAAAAAGTGAAGGAAACAACACTTTGATTGTGGAGGAGGTTTTAATACACTGTAGAATAGTTTGGAGATTTTCGTATGATTTGTTGAAAATTTAGTTCCTGAAACATTTATTGCATGAGGTACAGTATTTGATTTTGTCTAGACAGAGCAGATTGTGTATAATCTGGGGGAGATTCTGTGGTGGCAATCAATGTCTACCCCAAACTAACATTACTCATTGGGAACTCCCAGAACATTAGTGGTTGTGAAAGTTGTTTAAGTTTGTTTACTGCAATTTCGTTGTCTTGATACCATTAAAAACAAAACTGTTTTACTTGATTAGTTTTACTCTAATACAAATACCATCAGTAACATGAACTTAATATAAATGGATAAAAAAGATTGTTAAAATTTTAATTTAATTGTAATATTACAAATTTTAATTAGTTGTATGGTTTTGACTACTTGAAAGACAATAATATCTGGTATAAATATAGCAATTAAAATTTACCGTATACTAAACTCTTAAATAACCTTGTTCTGGATAAAATTGTAACTCTGCTAAGTGGGGCGAAGTTTGAGAATCAACATAAGAAACGTTAATGTTAAACACTACTATTGCTGATTGCTGCCCACTTTTAGATCTCAAACCGTAATAGTATATTTGTTACAAGCCTGGTAAGTAGGGTTTTCTGTAGGCACATTATAGTACTTGTCTCCACCTCGCTCTGGATTTTAATACAAGCACAGAAAAACTTACCGGGCAAGTTACATATGATACTTTTCATTATACTACACCAATAACGTAACATACTTTTAATCACATCTTTTTATTTCAGAAATTAACTCACCTTCAATTAGTTCTTACAATTGCAAATCAATGCTTAGCTAAATTTTATTGAAAACAATTACCTTACTATTTGAAATTTATGTTTATTGTGCAATTAGTGTTGTTTTTGATATTTAATCCTTTACTCATTAATAGGCTACATTTCGGTTAATAGGCTCAATCGTTTCTGGGATTTCATCTACGTGTAATCTTTCATTTGGACTGTTGTATTTTTTAATAGTTTTTGAGAAACATCTAACTTCCTCCATGCATTTTTAGGGACAATAAATCTCCTCCTCTTTCCAACCAACATTGATGCTGATGTTCTTCTAAAATAATGTTCAGTATACTCTTCTGGATTTTATGGTTTAGATATTTAGCAATCTTACTAGGAATAATAGAGATAATATATTATGGCTTTCCACCTTTTGAGCAACAAATTTACAATTCGATATCCAATCATAAATCTTCTGCTTTCCATATTTTCACCACAATGCTCATCGAATATCTGATATTCTCCCTTGTGTAATATGGCAATAATCACTTTATCACTTGTCTTCCACGCTATTACAAGATTTGGTAAAATCTTAACTTTTTTTCTAGTCACCCTTTTTCTGTTACTAAAATGCTTGCAAAAAATATGACTCAGACAGCCAGGTTGACTTTTCCCACTTTTATTTAAATTTAAAATGTATTATGTTGAAAGAAATGATCAATTGTCCCTTCCCTGATGTTTTCTAACTTTTCTAGCAAGTGGGCAGGTTGGTCCCGCGCCCACCCAAATCTTTTGAAATAAATTCAAAATTTAATTATTTTCTCTTTAAAAAATACAATAGAATAGCATTACAAATTCATAAATACAATGATGCTACAAATTATATAATTTAATTAATATTAAATAGGTGTCATTCCATGCTTTTAGACTTAAAAGTAAAAAAACTATTATTTAAGAAATAATTGTTTGAGTCTAGCGATTAATAATGCATTACTCTTTCCATAAAGGCAGACAAGCAGATTACAGATGGATGGTTTATATCGTATTAGGATAAATAACAGCGTTCCAATAACCTATAACCAGAATAACTTAATACAAGTTAGTAACTTATCTCTTCTTAGGTTACTCCCCCGCAAGTCCAAGTTGAAGAAGAAGTTAAATCAGACAACTATGTTTTCAGTTCAGCGCTTTTAAATATCTTGACAAAATACTTAAAAGCACAGTAGTACTATTACATATCATTACTCCTATTTCTTCACTGCTATATTTTAAATATGTTGACTTTAGAAAACATTGAACTTTGATTCTGAAGAAAAATACAAAAGTTGCATTTATTTATTCTTCTATTTCAGATATTTCAAGCCTTTTTGTTTTCCGCATTAAATATATTTATACAAAATTACTTAAACATCTACTTTTTTAGTATGTACATATTAAATTTT
>JAGFPH010002895.1:160280-173218 GCA_018207615.1 Philaenus spumarius | reverse complement strand
TGATAGATGAAAATTTATATAGGCCTAGTTATTTCGGCGTAAGTTTACTATTCGACCTTAGCCTAGTATTTTTGCAGACAACGACGTTGTTTTACATTCTGCTGTTAAATGTTGAATACAGGAAAACATACTGTGACACTGTGATTAAATAGCCTACTATAGGTTAGAACCTTTTAGGTTTTTTTTTTTAAATTATTATTCTTGCATTTCTGTTGCCATAGGTTAGCCTAGGGTCGAATAGTAAAGCCCTGCCGTTATTTCAATTATTTTGAGTAGTTTACTATTATTATATATTTAGTATATTCATTCATGTGCATCTTATATGGGTAATTCTCACAAAGAAGACTAATTTAAGTCCTGTAATCCTTCCTAAAAATGTGTTTAAGTTTAAAAAGTTCAAATCAGTCTAAACTATAAATAAATGCAACGTCTAATTACTTGTCACATAATTTAAAAATAATTATAATTTTAACTAAAAAAAAAAAAAATAGGTACCGGTAGTTAAGTTATAATAAGTTATCCTAGCAATTTTAATCACAGTCCCAAGCAATCATTCTACATGTTCAAGAGGTAATATTATATATTCCAAAGAAAATTACATTTTAGTAAATATGTTGCTGAATCTGTATAAAATCCAAATACCACTGACTCACTCATCACAAAATCTCAAAAACCACCGAACAGATTGAAATGAAATTTGATACTGTATATGTAGCTTCCTCTAGGATCCTAGGTGCTCGCTAAGGAAGGTTTTAAAAATTCAAAATTTTAGGGGGAGTTTGGGGGATCAAAAATACTACAAATCCTCATAAGAAGTACATAGTAAGTTATAATATATTTATTGATATATTTTATTGGTTAATTTATTCATTTAACTTTGATTTGTCTATCATGCAAAGCCGGATCGGGCCAGCTAGTCTATAGGCCTACTATAAAAATGCTCAAGTTTTCTAAAAGTTATATTTAAAAAAATATTATTTTATAAGAAATCAATGGATTTTTTATACTTAAACCATTTCCTTTGAATTTACCATGCAAGACTCAGAGTTTTCAAATTTCTCTGTCATTAAGTCACATGGTCACTGAATTTGAGCACTTCCTATGGTTGGATTCCTTGTTTTACAAAGTATGATTGTGTATGAAAAATAATTTTTGAACCAAGCATCATTCAAACAGGTAAGAAACATAAGTATATGTACCTTATATAAGTAGGTACCTTAATTTGCCATCACTTTGGTCACTCGTTTTACTTTGTAATTTACTAGTGGACCCGGCATTGCTTTGCTATTGTTTGATTTAATTTTAATTGTAGTTATTCCATTTCATTACTTTGACTTAAGTAATCAAATTGCAAAATGATTTTTATGCCACTTAAGAATATACTACACAAATTTAGATTTATAATTTGTACCGGTAAACCTTTATAGATAATACAGTAAACCTTATGTTTGCTTTTACCTAATCTAAAAAAACTGGTATTTTGAAGAATTGTAAAAAATATGATTCTAATAATTAGCCCAATTGTTGTTTTGGTTCATTGAAGGCCTAACCTAAAATTATGTTCAATTTTTGATCCAGATCAGCTGTTTTATATATAATAGGTAGGCTATGTAACAACCAATGTTTGTATTGAATTAAAATAGGCCTATAATAAGCATTTTTCGTTGATTTTTGTTTGTGTTTGATTTTAGTCAATGTAACCTCAAAAAGCTAATACTCTTCAAATTTGCTAAGTAATGTTGCTATGGTAATGAATATAAACAAACATGACGTGTTGCTATGCTTTTTATACGAACAGCTGTTTTTGTGCCCCTGATAAAATCAAAAGAAATCTTTTTTTCATAAGATTAACATTGAAACTTTGAAGTCCAGTGGGACACAGCCCTAATGTCCTAGGACTTCGGTAAATGGCCCAAAACCTTCCCAGGGTTAACCTGTGTTACTATGCAAAATTTCAAAGCAATCGGATGGACGGATAAAGAAGCAATCGGCATAAAGGACAAACAGAAGACAGACAGACATACATTGGATTTTATAGTATAATTTATAATCTTAATAACAATTATTCACTTCAAAGTTAACAGAGATCACAGATGTAGGCCTAATCCTAACCTAGAAGCCATTTGCTGTTCATGAGGTTGAATAAGGGCAATATAGGCCTAATTTAAAAAACTTCGAAACATCACTTTGGTCACAACCACTTTTGGTCACTCGTTTTAGTTTATAATTTATAATCTTAATAACAACAATTATTCTGTTTAAAGTTAACAGAGATCACAGATGCAATCCTAACCTAGCAGCCATTGCTGTCCATGAAGTTGAAATAAGGGCAATATAATTTTAAAACCTTCATAACATCACTTTGGTCATGTGACCTGGTTTATGTATTATAACCAAAGTGATGAAAGTGTCTAATAAAATGATAGGGGATTTTTAATAGCCAATTAAATGTTATAAAATTTATAATATATGAATATGTTACAATTTGAGCTAGGCTAATAGAATCCTGTTACTTTACACAAGGAAAAAAAAATAGAGTTATTTCATATTCATAAATATTTAACCTAATGTTTTATGATGACAATTAGAACAATCACAGAGTTTCAAGGCTTTAAAAATAGTACATTTACTGAATTATTCATTTTATTCTATATATTCACTCACCTCCTAAAGTATTAAATACTTAACCGATTTTGATGATTCTTTTTTTATTTAAAAGATAATTTCAAGTTCTAAGTCACTGTGAAGCTAAATATTTGATTTGCACTTTTATTTTCGTTACATTCTGAGTTTTAAAATCACATCAGTATGCTACAACTAAATTAATAGGAAACTAGGGGCTCTGCCCCTGGACGCTCCGCGTCCCAACCCCGGCTCGGCCTTCGGCCTCAGATGGCTGCTTCGCTTCGCTCGCAGGTGGAAAATTCGATAAAGAATCTCGTTAATCTTTGGCTCGTTTGTACATAGGTGACCGAGCATAAATCAGCTGTTTTATTTGGCAGCTGACTCAAACTCATTAAACATTATCTCCATAAGATTAACATGGGAAATTTGAAGGATTGTATACCGGAGCTCCTTCTCGGGTGAATAGCGGCTGAACGGATGATAATATATAAGACTTGGCATATCTGTGAATGATTATGTTCAGTTTTTGATCCAAATTAGCTGTTTTATATATAATAGGTTTGTAACAACCAATGTTTGAATTGAATTAAAATATAGTTAGCATTTTTCGTTTATTTTTGTTTGTGTTTGTTTTTAGTTTGTCAATGTAACCTCAAAAAGGTAATACTACATTTGATACTGATTTGATCCAAATCAGTTGTTGATCAAAATCAGCTGTTTTAAGCTTTTCATACGAACAGCTGTTTTTGTGTCCCTGATAAAATCAATAGAAATCTTTCTTCCATAAGATTAACATTGAAACTTTGAGGGCCACTGGGGCGTAGCCCTAATGTCCTAGGACTTCGGTAAATGGCCTAAAACCTTCCCAGGGTTAACCTGTGTTACTATGCAAAATTTCAAAGCAATCGGATGGACGGTATACGAACGCAAAGTGGACAAAGAACCAAAAAAAAACCCCCCATAAGGAATACACAGCAGAAATTTGCATTTGATTATAACGTTTGTAAGGCGAAAGATACATGATTTGTAATGCTTGATGACATATCTGTGAATGATTACCTGCAATTTAAAATAAAAAAAAATAAGGAAATCGGTCGGATAGAATGGCCGTACTGACTGCCACAAGTTTTCATAAATTCTTTTAATATATAGATAATTGGTTCTAAACAGCTGATAACCTAATTGAGTTTCAAAAAATAAGTTATTACTCAACTGTATTGTTACAATTTCTGTGCATAATGTAAAAACATTGAACCAGAAAATAAATATATATTAAAAAAAAAAAAAATCAACTGTCAACAGATGATTGAGGTTATGTGATTGTTGATGTGTTTAGGTCTGATTTGTTGCTGTGTATGTTGGTGTGTTAATTGAACTGTGAAGTTTTGTTTAGGCTTTTTATTTTTGTCATTCTTGATAATAAATGAAAGTAATGTGGTAATTGAATTCAGAATTTGAATGGTACTTTTAATAAATTGAAAAGGTGAAAAACAAGTTGAATTTCGTGACTTGACATCAGAATTGGTCGAATAGCGAACACAGGAGATACTCGTTATTTTCATTTATTTTCTACACAAAGTATGCAGTAGCCTACCTTGTACTAGGTATATATTTTTAAAATAAACGGTATCAGGAAACTGACACATACTTTCTCCCTCATTATAGGAACTTAATTTTTTATTTTTAAGAGTAATTTTCCCATAAAAACCCTTAAAATAACGGAAAAACCAACTTTTCTCAAAAACGGCTCGAACGATTTTGATCAAAATTTTACAGTTTATAGTACTTTAGGTCCCTAATAAACTATAAAATTTTAATCAAAATCGTTAGAGCCGTTTTTGAGAAAAGTTGATTTTTCCGTTATTTTAAGGGTTTTTATGGGAAAATTACCCTTAAAAATAAAAAATTCACAAAAATGAAAAAAACGCCTGGAGATACCGTGGATTAATACCTCCATACCAAATTTCATCAAAATCGGACGACTGGTTTAGGCTCTAGGTCTGATAACATCCACACAGACACACAGACACACAGACACACAGACACACAGACACACACACAGACATCACTCCGGAAACCACTTTTTTAGGTTCAGGGGGACCCAAAACGGATATTTCCACCAAAAACTCAAACTCGAAAATTTTGACGAATACAATACTTTCTCCATATACTATGGTATAGGGGGAGAAAGTAAAAATATGTAAGAAAAATCTAAGGTATAATTTCATTTATAAAAACATGACCATAGAGTGACTTATTTTCACACCTCTTGAAGTTTAAAAATAAATTAATAACTGTTTAGCTCAGCCACTTCAGTATGGTTATTGTGAATATGTGTAGTACCCACATTGTAAAAGCAATATTGTCACGAAATTAATAAATTCATTTTTTAAATTTACTTGTAATTTTCTCCTTCTTTGTAATTAAAGAATACCTTATAGGTTTTGTGTGGCTAGATACGTGTCAACTAAAGTAAAGCAGCGCCATTTTTTTAAATATGGCAACCAAAATGCCACCCACGAGAGTGCTTGAAGATTAAATCTGTTTTCAAAATTTTGTAATACAAAATTATTTAATTTTGAAGTTAGCTTATTTGTATAGCCTACTTGTGCACATGTATTATATGATATCCATTAAGGGGAGGCGGACGTCCTATCTTTCTAATGTTAACATAGGTACACTTTCCAAAGAAACTGCTTGATGAATCATTTTAAATTTTGGTGTGTGACTTTAATGGGTCTTTAGAGAGCCACTGAGTTTTTTTTAGCAACTTATATTTAAAAAATAATTTTGTTATAATTTAAAATTAAATATATTTCAAAAATCAAAGTTGGAATTTTAATTTTTTTTCTGAACTCCTTAAATATTACCAGAATTTATTTAAAAAAACTCTGTAGGTGCCTAATAGCCTAATAAATATTGTCTGAAAATTTCAAATGAATTAGTCAAATAGTTTCTGAGAAAAGTGTACCTTTGTATGAAAAATAATAGCAAAATCGAATTATCGGAAAACCGCCAAAAACCACAAAATATCTTTTTATCATAATTTTAAAGAGTAAAAAACTGTTAAAGGAATACTTATGGGCTTGTATAGGCAAATTTAAGTATATATTTTAAATAAAAGCTAAAAATAATCATTTCCCTCATGCCAGGAAATATATAGGCCTAATCTTAAAATCTCATAACGGTACCTGACGGAGAAGGTAAAATAGGTAGGCCTAGTTATATTGACATTGGATAACATCAAAAACATGGTTTACCTATGTTAAAATGTAGGTTTACTACATTATTATAACATAGCCTACTTAATTTTAACATAGGTAACATTTAGCTCAAACAATAATACTTATTTTTGGATAATTAGGCCTCCAATTTACTAAAAAAAAAATTAAAAGTACAAGAATTTCACTAACCATCAATGCATTCCTGGGTCATATGCTGGTTCTTCATCAAAGTCTTCTTCCAGCTTCCTTTTGAGGTTTCTTGCTTTTCTTCTGGCTTGTCTCTGAAAGTGGGTGATGGCTTTCTCCGCACGCCGCACACGCTCAAAGTCCAGACTTTTCATCGCGTCCACAGTTCGTTTGCACGGTTTTATTCCAACAGCAGAGAGAGTCAAAACCTTTGTAATGTTGCCATCATTGAAGGTGGATACTGCATCAAATGCACCTAACTGTAGTGTCTTTAGGGAAACAAAATTTTTTTTCGGTACTCTGGACCATATTACATTGTTGACGCTTTCGTTGACGTTCTGCGTCTTACCATGTAAACATTTACGCAAGAGGTCCGGATTTGCCAACGCTTGAAAAGTTGGTTTCATAGCCAACATGATAGGTTCTGGTACACTGTTATTGTGAGTGTAAGGTGTTTTTGAGAGCAAGGCTTTGTTGTAAGCACACCAAGTATTCTCACCTTTCGGGCAGAAGTTGTGCATAGGTTGCGCATCCGTGGAACATGAGTGAAAGTAAATAGCCCAGACAGCATTTTTCATGCTTTGCACACAATTGGTGTTTTTTCTGATTGCATTGCCATAATATGATTGCAGTTTATCAATTAGGCCATCTGTAAGTCTATTTTTTCCTCCTAGTTTTTTCCCATCTGACAGTTTTTGGCCTTTTGATTCTTTTTTTAGTCTGCGTAGCCTTGCTCCCATCCTCTTCTGTATATGGCCTATACACTCAAGTTTTTTTATTTGTACATCACCATAAGGTTTGCTTTGTTCAATAGTTTTGAAGCTGTTGGTATCACCATCGCCCAAGTACTCTGTGAACCTTACATTATATTTATTTACAGACCTGTGAAATATTGCCAGTGCTCCAGCTGCTTCCATTCCTCCACTCGAGCCTTCATAGTTTGCAGGGCAATTTACCTTATGGGATTCTTTGTCCTCACAGTTACAAAACTTAGACAAGACTTCTATGTCCATGACCTTACCTGTGTCTATACTTGTACAAGTTACAATCCCATTTAGAGAGCTGAAGCCTCGCCGCTGCCAGGTACCGTCGATGCCAGCTTTCAAATCTCTCTCCCTTCCATCTAGGCCTAAGTCACTATCTTCTAAAACTATTTTATTTTCTTCAACTGCCTCCTCAACTGCAGCTTTCATGGATTCAGTTGCCACTTGTTCTGCTTTGCTTTTCAAAAGCTCCGTGTAAGGTAAAATTTTGGCTGGAGGTTGCGGAAGGTTCATCACCCCGCATAGCGTTCTCGCTGCAGCCATTCCCTTGCCAATTGATCTAAGACCATAAGCTAGCCTAATGTTTATATCATACAGATTGTTTTTATCTGATACATTTACAACTTCAGAGCTACTAAAATTATTTACATATTTACAATGAGAGCAATAGATCTCCACTTGAAATGCTAGACCAAAATGTTTGGCAGCCCGCACTTGTAACCCATTTTTTTACATAATTTACAGAGAGATGAAGCAAAAAGCTGATCAGAAAAAATATTCAGATTGATAATTTCGTTGTCATAGTTATCAGCACCAACAAACTCATCATATTTAGATACTTTTATCTTCTTAGAAGAACTAGATTGGCGATTTTCAACCACAGAAATAGGCCTAGGCCTTGACTCAGACTTAACCTCACTAACACTTTCTGAAACTTTATCTGGAGTGAGATGTTTTGGTTTTCTACCACCAACTCCTTTCCTTTTCTTGCTGAAACTTACTTTACAACGAGGCATTGTTCCTCACAAACAAAATAAAACAAAGCACAAACTAAAACACTCACTTCACAAAACAGATCACTTTAGTTAGGTTGTATAACAATAACAAAGCAGCAGAAGTGTAAACAAATGACAGCTACAGTTTTTGGTAGAAAAACAGGTTTACCAACATATAAAACATAATCACAGACTTACAAAATCAACAGTGATATATATAAAAGAGTACTTGGGAAGCAAAGGGCGTGCGCCAGGGCAAACGTGACCTCAGAAAGTATTGTAAGCCTCTCTTAAATATTTTATTTTTATTTTATAGATTGTTTAAATGTATTAGTGTTGTATATCACTGTATTCAGAATGAAATGGAGAATAATAAACAACAATAAAAAAAATTTGACCAAATATTTAATTTTTCAAGGTCCGCCTCCCCTTAAGATGCTTTAATTTCTTTTGTGAAAATTCAATGGAAAGTCCGAAAATTAACAAACAAAGGTAAGCGGCCAAAGTGCTGCCTTGCGATCTTGCATGTGAAATCAAATAGCGCAAGCGCTAGAAGGTTAGAGAATGAATTGATATACAAAATGCAGACAACTCTATTAAATTATTATTATATGCAGTTGAACTTGGTTATAGCAACAACGAAGAGACCAAGGAACTTTAACTCTCCAAGTATTACTATCGCACTGTGCGACCTGTTTAGACCATTTGAAAGTGCTAGCGTCGCACAGTGCGATAGTTAGTAAAATCGATATATCTAAGCTACTGTAATAGTTATCGAATAAACTTGCCCATTACATAGAATGAAAGTAAATTTAATTCTCTATCTAGTAGGTAGTGCGAGTTTGTTATCTTTGGAAGAATAGAATAGAAAAAGTACTTTATTTGACATTTACCAATTAATAAAATACATAAAAATAAGTTTTACAAATTAACTTTAAAAAATACCAATAAAAAACAAACAAACTCTTATTACACAGTACTGTACAGCAATGGTCATTTGACCATCAGCTGTGTTGGCAAAACACATATTGTTTATGATTACATTATTATTCATCACCAGCTATACAATTAAAATTAATTACATTTATAAATATATTTACAGTAATCCTTTCAAGAAATTATGTAACTCCCTCCCTAAACACGTTTTTGTTTACTGTACCAATAACTTAAAAATTAAATTCATTTATTAATTCCCATCTAAATTTCCATGCCATTTTCATGTATTTACCCAGTTTACACCAATCCCTCCCCTTTAACAAAAGTTCAAAATCTTCCCTTATATATCTCTTATATATCGGCTAGAATAGGACAGCGAGCAATAAAATGGTAAACAGTTTCGTTTTCATTTACACAAAGAACATAACCATATCTTATCAGTACACCACGGTTTATAATTTAAATCAACAAGTTCCGCCCTTGCTTTAATGGTGCAACGTATCGTTTGTATATCAAATTTGTCATTTAAAAAACGTCTACTGCTGAGATGAAGTTCAAGGTCCCGATACTGTTTATATGATATGTCACATTCCTTGCCCTCTGTAAACATTCTCCCTCCCAAGTAATTCTGACCGCTTCAACAACTCTAAGTAACCGTTCGCGTAGCCCATCAATATTGCCCATATCCACATCAATCCCGTTTTTAAATCCCAACTCTTTCCACTCCTGGCACCAGTAAATACCCTTTTTTATTATCTGTTTAGCCAGAATGTTCGGCAGTCTATTAGTTGGTAAAGAAACAACTCTTGGAAAAGGTAATCCGGTTGAATTTTTAATGTTAAAATATGAACCTTTTCAATCCCTGTTTCTAAAAACAAGACATAATTTGGGGTGTTAATTGGCAACTTAAATATTCTTTTTATACATAATCTAAGAACCCCTTCCAGTTCATCACTTTCCTTGTAGCCCCAGACCTGAGAACTGTAGCATAAAATCGCTTTTACAATAGAATTAAAACAAGTAAACTTAGCACTAAGTGGAACCTTATCGTTACTCAAAAGGTTATGCCATACCGTGTTTATAGCGCATTTTGCAGCTATAGATTTGTCCTTAAATTGAGATTCCCATGACAATAATGGAGAATTTCTATTCTATTCTATTCTATATTATCTTTGGAAGAAAAAAAGTAACAGATGACAATATTGTCAGCTGTAAGCTGTGGTTTGTTTACGTTTGTGTAAAAACTACGCAACTGAATAAGGTTGTTTATTCGGTCCATAAACATTTTTTTTCTGTACATATCTTATTATATTATTATTATACTAGCGAAAAAAGCCTCCCGAAGTCGGCTGAAAAATGTCCCAGGGCAAAATGTATCTCCAGAAATAGGTACTATCGTATCATATTAAAAGAAATGATAATTCCATCATTTTCTTTAATTTAAAAGAAAACGAACTAAATTCAGAAATAGGTATCAATAGAGTTTTAAAATAAAACCAAACAAACTAAAAAAGAGTCTTTATAAATAAACCAATGAAATAAAAATGACAATTCTTATTTTGTTGATAATAATTACATTTACTTTCATTTAAAACAAACCGCACGAAAATCGGTTGCTAGATTTCCAGAAATAGGTATCAATAGGGTTTTAATCTAGAACCAACCAAAAAACCTCAAAAGGTGTCCTTATAAGTGATTAGGATGAAGTACAAATTACGTTTCATAACTTTTTAATAATAATAACAATATTCTCTTTTTATTTCAAAGAAACAGAACTAAAATGGGCCCGGTAGATCTTCATAAATATGTAGTATAAGTGTTTTAATCTAGAACCAAAAAACCTCAAAAAGTTAATTTAAAAGTATACCGATGAAATACAAATTACTTTCATATCATTTTGATAATAAAGACAATATTCCCTTTTATTTTGAATAAACACCACTTAAATTGGCCAGATAGATCTCCAGAAATAGGTATAAAATCAAAAGGGTTTTAACCTAAAACCATCAAAACTCAAAAACTGTCCTTATAAATGTACATAAATAAAAATGACATATAATATTTTTTTTTTTATATTTATGACAACACTTATTTATGACAATATTTCATTTAATACAAACCACATTAAAATCGACCAGGTAGATCTCCAGAAATATATATCAACAATAGGGTTTTAACCTGAAAACAAAAATTTTAAAAACAGGTAGTCGTAGGTCTGCCGTCAGAAGTGAAAACATTTGAGCTTCATATAGTTAACTTTATCTTCGAGTTATTAAGAAGTATTTTTTTAATCAATGTATTAATGTTGTAATGAGATCTTAAAAGATTGCGGAGATTCGACAGTCTTAAATAATTTTGTAGATAAGATAGAGCCTTAAATAATGCGGAGATGCGACGGAGCCTTAAATAATTGTGAAGATAAGATAGAGCCTTAAATAATTGCGGAGATGCGATGGATCCTTAAGTAATTGCGGAGAAGCGACGGAGAGCCTTAAATAAATGCGGGTTTGCAACTTTGTTTTCAATAATTGCGGAAATGCGACGTACCCTTCAATATTTGCGGAGATGCAATGGAGCCTTAAATAATTGTGGATATGCGACGGAGCTTTATATAATTGTGGAGATCCGATGAAGCCTTAAATAATCACGGATATGCGTTGGAGCCTTAAATAAATGCGGGAATGCAACTGTGTCTTAAATAATTGCGAAGATGCTACGTAATCTTTCTGGAGATGCGATGGAGCCTTAAATAATTGCGGAGATGCGACAGAGCCTTAAATAATTGTGGAGATCCGATAGAGACTAAAATAATTGCGGAGATGCGGCGTAGCCTTAAATAAATGCGGAGATGTGACAGAGCCTTAAAAAAGTTTTGTCCGT
This sequence comes from Philaenus spumarius, assembly GCA_018207615.1. Lineage (NCBI taxonomy): Eukaryota > Metazoa > Arthropoda > Insecta > Hemiptera > Aphrophoridae > Philaenus > Philaenus spumarius. Next base: position 161,608 of record JAGFPH010002895.1, on the reverse strand, counting down.
GCGATGACGATGACGGTGATGCGAGTTCAATCATTTTTCTCCATGCAAAAAGTGTACAACGCGCCTAATGCAGTTTTCACTTAAAAAATCTAAAATAATATAAAAAATAGGGGTTTAAAATAAAAAGAAAAATAACTCAAAAGTGCCCAATTATGGAAAAAATAACATTTAATAATTTGTTTAAAATAATGAGATTTTATTTCATTTAAAACCAACGACACGAAAATCGGACATGCAGAACTCCAGAAATATTTATCAAAAAAAAACCTACAACTAAAAAAATCTGAAATTGACCTTACAAATATACCGATTAAATAAAAATGACATTTCTTAATTTTATTATAACAATGACAAAATTAATTTTCTTTCATTTAAATCAAACCGCACCATCGACTAGATTGATCACCAGAAACCGGTATTAATAAGGTTTTAAACTAAATAAAAAAAAAAACAAAACACGAAAAGTGGCCTTATAAATATACCGATGGAATAAAATTGGCATTTAATAATTTTTTGATAGTAATGACAATATTTTCTGTCATTTAAAACAAACACCACTGAATTCGGCCCGGTATATCTTCAGAAAAAGCTATCAATAGGATTTAACTTAAAACCAAAAAATCTCAAAAAGTGCCCTTATAAATATTTATGAAATAAAATTGACATTTCTTATTTTTTAAATAATAATAACACATTTTATTTCATCTAAAACAAATAGCACTAAAATCTGACATATTGATCTCCAGAAATGGGTATCAATAGGATTTTAACGTAAAACTACAAACAAATCAAAAAAGTACACTCATTAAAATACACCCATAAAAGAAAATTTACATTTCATAATTTTTTTATAATTATGACAATATTTTCTGTCATTTAAAACTAAAAACAGTAAAATCGGTACGGTAGATCTTCAGAAACAGCTGGCATCAATAAGTTTTTAATTTAAATTAAAAAAAAAACTCAAAAAGTTTTAAATATGTTTTAAATATGCCCAATAAATAAAATTAACATTCCATAATTTTTTGATAATAATGACATGTTCTGTCATTTAAAACAAACAGCACTAAAATCAGCCGGTATATCTTCAGAAATAGCTATCAATAGGATTTTAACATAAAAGCAAAAACACTCAAAAAGTGCCCATGAAATATAATTCACATTTCATAATTTTTTGATAATAATGACAACATTTTCTGTCATTTAAGACAAACAGCACTAAAATCGGCCCAGTAGATCTTCAGAAATAGCTATCAATAGGATTTTAACATATAAGATAAGAAACTCAAAAAGTGCCCTTTTAAGTAGGCCAAAGCCCATTAAATAAA
>JAGFPH010002895.1:135066-153142 GCA_018207615.1 Philaenus spumarius | reverse complement strand
TTATAATTAAGGCTATTTTGCCTTTTTTGTGAAAATCTTTTATAAGCCTTCACGGAGTTGCATAAATTGTTATTGACTTTAATTCGGCCATGACAAATATTAAACTCCTTTGATCTTTTCCGACTCTTGGTAGAAAAGAAATTTGTGTTATAGAAACGCCAACAATATTAAGTAATGTAATTTTCAAAATGTGGATGACATTTATCAACACATGTCTATACAACTTCAGTGTAAACACCTTCAAGTGCTCGCGCTATTTGATTTCACATGAGCGATCGCAATGCGGCACTTTGGCGCTTACCTTTGTTTATTAATTTTCGGATTTTCACAAAAGAAATATTAAGCATCTAAATGGATAGTATCAAATAATACACGTGCACAAGTATACAAATAACTTTAAAATTAAACAGGTAGTTTTGCAGTACAACATTTTTAAAACATATTTAAAAACAGTTTTTATTTATAGAAAAGACTATTTACAGGAACACAACTTTGTATAAAAAGTTAATTATATCTTTCAATATGGTAACCTAATATCAAACAATTTGGTAGAACAATATTTTTTAAACATTAGCTTATTTTTTTACACAAATACAACCTTGTATAAACTATAAAAAAAAACTTTCATTTTAATAATCTGGCAGTATAAACCATTTAAACAGTTTAAAAACATTAGTAGGCTACTATATAATTAATTTTAATGTTAGGCCTATGAAGAAAAAAACAATTTTTTACAAAAATGTTTTGAAAAGGTAGGTGCTTGCAATTTTTACTTGATAATATATACATATTATATATATATATATAATTTTACAAAATAAAAAACAAAATGTTAGGTGCATTATTGAATAAGATGCACATAAATATAAGCAGCAAATATAATACAATAATCATCAAAATATTTGAAATAACTCAAGTAAATTTTCGTCTATCACTGCAGTGGGAAATGTTTTAACACAGACAAGTGATCGCAAGGCGGTAACTTGGCCATCAGTGGGTGTATTCATGAGAGTATGCACAAAACACTTATTGACCTTGAACCAATGATGATTAGAAATGGGTTGCGACTGACATCCAGCAATTAAATATGTAATTAAAGAAAACCTAAATAGGTTTTGTGTGGCTAGACGTGTCAGTTAAAGCACAGCGCAATGTTTTTAAAAAAGGCTGCCAAAATGCAGCCTACCCGAGCGCTTGAATCATATTGTGTAAATGTAAAGAGTTGCAGTGGTACCTTTGTGTCATGCACATTCAAATTTTATTTTGTTTTATCTCTTCATATTTTTTTTACTGGTTTTACCAGAATGAACCTGTAAAACTATCCCGTACTAATACCACCAAGTTTATTTGTAAATTAACAATTCTAATATTATATTTCTTTGTTAATGACCCAACTGACAAAATAATTTCCAGACCTAGGCCTACAATTTATTTATTTTTATCATATTGCTAAGATTTTTCTTTAAATTATTTCGTTTTCTTTATATTTTAGCAAAAAAGAAAAGTTGAAGAAGAAGTAAATGGTCGTCTTTCTAAGAAACATAAATTGGAGACAAATTCGGAAGAAGTAAAAAAATATATTTTACCACGTGGGGTTTTCAAATGCCCTCTAGAAGGATGCAAGGAAGGTACTCGCCCTGCTGATGGCATTCCTGGAACATTGGCACATATAAGAAAACTTCATAGTCACCTTTTTAGTGAAGTATGTATGAATGAAATTTATTAGACTTAGTTCATGCCTGTTTGGTTAGTAGTTTTGAGTATATAATCAAAAAGTCTACAACTTTTTAGAATAATGTAGCAGAGTTTTGTTATTAAACTAAACAATTTTCAAACTAATGCTTGCAAATTTTGTTAAAGTCTTGAAAAAATGGGAAAGGTAGTTTTCTTATGCAATCAAAAGGGTTTAACATGTTTCCTTATAAACAAATAAACGTAACAATACTTGTCATACACAAAAACATCTTTTTTAAATATTGTAAAACTTATTTAGTTATAGAATAGGCCTATAGGAAGGTTTAGAGAAATATGTGTACATATAGAAGAGATAAAGACAATAATTGGTAGGTATGTGATAAAAATTAAAAAAAAAACAGTTGTTTTTTACTTTTGTGACGCATCTAAGATTGTAATTTTGAATCGGATAGGCTAGTCACTAATTGATTTATCGAAAGGCCAATCCATCAACCCGGCCCACGATTGGTAATGGCTTATAAGTTGTGATACGTCACGATTGGTTGTTGTGATAAGTTGGATAAAAAAACACTGAATGATAATAACTCGGTTTTATTTACTTGCTAGGTAAAGCTTAATGACAAGTATAATACGCAGAAAATTTAACTTAAGCTTAAAAACTAACAAATAATTTTTTAAAAATGAATGCCTCTAACATTATAACATATAAATATTATAACAAATAAAATACCAATAAAATTTATATAATTGTGATTTTTAACTGACAATAGTTTGTAGTTGTGGACCAATTTTACTTATACAGTAGAACTCCAGTTATCCAAATCAATTGGGACTGGACCAAATTCGGATAGTCAGAAATTTGGATAATTGGATTTATCCAAAAAAAGGGTCTATTTTAACTTTTTCGGTACTGGCTTCGCGTTTACGCGACTGGAGTAAACTATCCGCACATACTACAGTCGCGTATACACTTTTTATAACTTTAACGTTTGAGTACTTAACGTGACTGACTAATATAATTCTTTTACTGCTATTTACTACAATTATTAGCTTTAAAATAAACTATTTCGACTATAGTTAGGAAGTATACTATGACTATTTCGATAGGAGGTACTAGCTAACAGTAGAAAATAGAGAGAATAAAATCATGTTGCCAGACCGCCTTTACTAGGTTTTGTCGAAGCCTATTTTGAAAAATGAATTAGGAATATATGCTTTATCCAAAAATAAAATTTGATTATAACAAATTGTAGAGTATAAATCATAGAATTGAACTGTATAGAGTTGAAAATGTTAAAATAACCTTATTTTACAAATATACTTCACTAAATTTGAACGGAGACGATATATTTTCTGCAATGTGTTTTACCCTTCGAGTCACGGTGTTTGCTGACAAACTGACAGTTTTAAATAAATTTACCTTTTCGGGGCACATTTCTTCAGCTACTGCAATTACGCATTCTTTGATCATTTCTCCATCAGTGAATGGTTTTCCACATTTCAAGAGCCACACAAAAGCTGGCACCAGTTGAAGCCTCTTGTTCAATATTGAGTTTCGTAAACGAAGATTGCTGCGATTTCAATCCATGCTTCAAATTTTTCTGTCCGTAAATTTCCTGTATATTTTAAGTAATTGTGAAAATATTTTGTTTCATAATGACGTTCAATCTTATATTCTTTGAGAACGGCTATGGTTTCATTGCAAATCAAACATAGTGCCTTCTTACTGGACTCAATTACGAAATATTAAAAGTTCCATTGATCTTTGAATGTTCTGCATTCACTTTTTATTTTTCGCTTCTTTTCCATAGCCTACTAGTATATCACACACTAAAACAACAAGTCAAATCAAAATACTGTTACGAAGATGTCTTTTAAACTCAAACAAACACGTTTTAAGGAGTTACTACTTTATTTCACAACAGATAGTTTCCCTTCCTTCGTCTTCCCTAGTTCCCTAGACCGCGAGTCAGTCTGCCGCTAGCCTTTTTATACAATTACTGCCACCTAGAAGTGAGTGGAATACACCCGAACTTTCTTGAAAAAACTAGATTATTCATGAATGTTTAATTGTTACTGCTTTTTCGAAAGTACTACTAGCGCAGTACTCCATCTGTTAACGATAGAGGGTACTACCACTACCTATTTCCGCTTGTGATCACCAGGTGACGTCAAGTGTCGCGTCGTAATAATAAAGTACAGTTAGTAGGTACACAATAGTAATTTAACTAGAAAATTTAGCAAGCATATGATCGCTCAGGGGCGTACTCGGCAACTAGTCTAGAAATTATAGATAATGGCAGGAAGATTAAAACGGTTTTGACTCTTGGAACTTACTGGAGTAATCAATATGGCCCTAAGGTTTGAAAGTTTGGAGACACCTGATCTAGTCTAGGTGACCGAACACAATTAGTTTGTTATATGTTTATAACAGCACAAACATTCTAAATGTTATACATTTTATGTAATAGCCTAACCTTATAGCCTACATATATGGGTTAGTGTGTATGATAACCCAATGTAAAAAACAATCAGTAGAAAGCATCAATAATTAATTATAAAACCAAATCAGTTAGAATAAGCAATATAGGCCTATATGTAGCAATTAATGTAGGCTTACTAAAAATAAGAAATCGAAATGTACAAATACTGTTATTGTATCACGTGTCAAAATGAAGTTGCGGACTGATTTATTCACTACCTGAATGTAGGTCATTAGAGCAAAAAGTTAGTCCTATAAGAAAATGTTAATTAATTAATTATGATTAAAAATAATAATTGTATGTAACAATCAGTGTATTATTATTATTAGGCTAAATGTTTGTTTTTTAGTTCAAGAACACTTCAGCGACATTCACCACTAGTTTTGAGTTGCCGTACAAAAGACAGAAATCTCATCAAAGGGCATTCCGTGTCTCACACTTGGGTTTGTTTTTCCTAACTGTTGTAATCCATGGGGACCATAATGTAAACTGTTTCTTGAGAGTGGCAGATCGCTTATCAGTTGCAAAACGATATGAGTATGAGATTGTAGCTTCCAACAGTAAGCAGTCATATTCCTTCATCGATGAGGTAATAAATAAATTTTCATAATTTTTTTAGAGGTATTTTTGTAACTTTGTCAAACAACTATTAAAAACAGTAAACATGACTTGTTTGTATATATACTTGTACCATCTACGGATGTTATTATCACTTGGAGGATTACATATTGAACTTACTACAGAATGCATGTTGCACTGTAACTATAGATTCAATCCTTGCAAACTGTAAAACAAAAAAAAGCTTTCTGCTCTCTAGTTGCCATCTTTGCTACTAGCACTTTCTAACGGAAGACAGAGGAAAGTTCATGCGCTTACGCACAAGTGTACTAACAAAACTGTTTGAGTTGCTCTTTCATTTGATTTATTATGTATAAATTGTAAGTTAAATGTAATAAATTCTACAATGTCTTGAAATCCCGATATTCATTTTGAAACAACCGGTATATACATATATTACAGAGTGTAAAATAAGTTGCGATACACAATTGATATAATTTAAATTTATTGCTATATCAACGTAAAACCTCTATATACCTATTATAACACTCTTTGTTGTGTTTTAAGGGGGTTAAATATATTGCCCCCCTTTTGAAACCCATGTGTTCAAATCTGTGTTAGGTTTTTAATTGGGACCAATTTGATGTATCTCCAGCTATATGTGTTCATTAAAAATTTTTTAGTATGGGGTGGCATGATGAGGGGACCCCGTATTTTGTAAATAGGTTTTTTAAGGTTCCACCTGATGGTCAATAACTGTCCCTAGATCAAATTTTCTAAATCTCTTTGTGTCTTTTAAATAATATAAGGTTATAAAATAACTTGCAAAATAAAATTTTTGAGCGTAGCGAAAGAGTGCATTAGTTGATTTTTATTTTCTTACCACAGAAATTCATAGTTTTTAAAGGTCTTTCCAATGATTGCCACAATAGTCACAGTGATTGTCGTTTAAAAATTAAAGTTACCCCCTTTGTCATAACGCAGCTACTTCTATTTAACAATAATTTAGCTTTATGCGATATCCCGGGCAACGTATATATAATTCGGCGAAATAGTCTAAATAATTACAGCAAACTTCTTTGGCCCTCAAAAGGGCCAAAATCAGAGCGAAACAGAAGGTGGAATTTCCGAACAAACTTTTTGGCCCTCAAAAGGGCCCATTTCAGTCAGCGTTTTGCGATTTTCCCGTTGGCCTTTTACGGAAAACTCGCCTTAACTTCCCCGGAGCTTCACTGCAACATGGTCCAGTCGATACATTATCTGTTTAGTGAACATAGGCATGTTCGTCCGCCAAGAACACAACGATATCGGCCGGCAAACTTCAATAATCTACGTTTACTTTCATCTTCATCTTTTATCTTTCATTTCATCTTTCTAGGTGAGATCTCATCTTCCTAGAAAGTCCTAGTTTATTTCCCAACGAATTCTTTGGCCCTCACAAGGACCATTCCGACAATGCACTGCAGCTGTCTGGAAAACATTGACACGTTCTCCCGCCAAGGACACTGCGTCATCAGTCGAATGGCTCCCTCACTTCTATCAGGTAACTTCTTCCCGCAGATGAGACCTCATCTCACGGGAAAGTTATTCTGCATTTTTCCTGCGAAACATCTGTCGAATAAAGTCCCCAGTAAATACAGCTCCCCAGTCATGTTGTATATTTAGTTGGCAAACGTCGATGCGGTTGCCGCAACAAAGCTAAATATTTCATCGCCAAATGGCCAGAACTTCCATTCAAACTTTCTCGGCGTTCAACTCACTTCCCATGTAATTTCTTCGAAATATTCTAAGTCCCGACACGCTAAATTAAGTTCATGCTAAACCTGGACAACACTCTGCTTGCTTCAGAACACCGAAACCTAGCAGCCCTACGATTCGCTGAACAGCTCCAGCGGCTTTCCAATTTCACACCTTTTCGCTGGAACAAAGTATATATACAGCCAGATTTCTATCAAAATTTCTCAATCTTCACCTTGAGACGAAATCAGATAAATCTTCACCATACAAACTTACGAGATTCAAAATCAATCTTTACATCAAGATCCAATCTTCATCACATCAGTCTTCAAGTGAACTAGTGAATTCAACTTGACTCCACTGAAGCAAAAGCGCGACACCAGTCTGTCAGTGAGAAGGCTATGACGGGAAGTCTCCCGCAACGCAGAGAAGTCCTCAGCCAAGCTGCATGAGAGATAGTTACGCTAAGAAAGAGATCATTATGTAAGCTCCCGGATTGGAAAATGATAACAATTTAATAAATAGGTATAAGGTGTGTTTGTAACAAATGTTCTATGACGATCTCAAATAACAGTGAGTGATGTGATTTTATTTTCGTGTTTTAATTAATGTGACCGGATGATGGAGTAACCCCGAAACCGCGGTTGTCACAAGGTGAAAAACAAGGATTGGATGACATCAGACAGGTAACTTATACCTATTTATTAAATTGTTAAGAAAGAGAGCTGCGACTGGGGAGGAAGTCTTGTCAACTATGTTTCAGGGCCAACTAAAAACGAACAATAAATTAAATTAAATTCGTCAATACTTGTTCTTTCTACAAAATCACCAGCAACACCATCTGCGCAGAACAGCGACTTTAAAGAAGACCGTTCGAGGAAAAGAGGCAAGTTCGTCTTGAATCTCAGGCGTAGCTGTCCGCAACGACTGAAGGCCCATCAGTCCTGCACGGTACTTGTACCAGGCTACGTTACACCCGATACACAATTACACGCTCTTCAAGCACATAGGGCCCTTTTAAGTTTTCTTCCTAGACTTCGGTTTAGTGAAGCGAGAGCTTGCTCAGAGCTACTGTGTCTCACTTCAGATAAGAGTAACATCTTCGCTAGATGCCGCATCGAAGGAGGTAAGACACAACGATCTATGCAACGAAACAGTGCAGCGCTACAAAAACCAAGCAGGCTTCACCTGAAACATGTCCGCCCTTCAGCCACACTTTTTACTCACTCAGCGGCCCTAATCAGGGCCCAAAATAGTCTTAAAAATCAAATCGTTCAAATCATTGGCCCTTCTGAAAATAATATGGTCCTTTTCAGGGCCGAAATATTAGAGCTTCATTTAAAACGCCCTTCAGGCACATTCTATCCAACATACGGTCCTTATCAAGGCCGAAACATTTTCCAAACTTTTTTTTTATTCTTGTTGTTGCCAAAGTAAAATCTAGCCGCGGCACAGTAAGTTCATTAATCTCCGATGCGACAACACCTTTACCCTTCCTTTCAAAAGAGAGACAACATATTTACCCCACCCCCTTAAACTCCAGAAAAAGTGTTATACAGTATAGTCTCGACTATTCGACCTAATTGGGACCAATGTAAGGTCGGATAACTGAAGAGTCGGATAATATGGAATTCGGTGTGATAAAAAAGGAAAACAGAAAAAAACACATAAAATACAATACAGTATTTAAAAATGTGTTTTTATTATTTAAATAATGTGAAAATATATACAGTAGTCTAACAAAGGAATAAATACGTAAAAGTTAATCATTTCTTTATTTAAAAAATCTGTAATTATTATTGTTTTTTTGCCGTATTGATGCGGCCCTTTTTCTTGCTGCAATGTCACGCCAACGCCTCATTGACATGACATCGGTTGTAGTTGCTTCCGGTTGCCATTCAGCGTAAGTTAAGACTGATTGAAACATTTTCACTGCTTCTGAATGGCTTAACACATTTTCTTCTTTCTCTAAATCAACTTCACTAGCACTCTCGGGATTACACTCAACTCCTGCACAATTATCTACTGTTGAAATTATGTCACCATCACTCAGTTCATATTGTTCGTCCTCGTTCATCCATTCTTCAATATCATTTTCATGAGCTTCTTCACAACCGGGAATCTTTTGTAGCAACTGGATCAGATTACGTGAATCATAATTTGTTTGCGATATTTATCAACTGAATTTAAAACTTTCCAAGATCTGGCTATTGTATGAGTTTGCATCTCGTTCCAACATTCAGCAATCCAGAATATGACATATTTTAAATTAATTTTCTTCAAAATAGTTACACCATTTTGACCTTCGTCCATGTCATAGATAATTTTTGAAAGAAGTTTGTTGCTGTATTTTTTTCAAGTGTTGCAAAAACTCCTTGATCCATGGGCACAATGGAGTAGAATTTGGCGGCAAAAATATTACTTTTATATTTCCACTTATTATCTCGTCAAAATTTGGATGACATGCTTCATTATCTAAGAGAAGAATAGCTTTTGCAGGCAAGTTAATCCAAACTCCTAAATTCTTAAAACTCTGACAAACTCTTAAAAAAACCATTCATGAATTTATCCGAATCCATCTAGGCATTTCGTTGGTTTTTATAAGCCACTGGAAATGCAGTTGTCGGTAAATTTTTAAATGGCTGGGGTTTTTTTCTATACAAAGTAATTTTAATTTATGGTTTTCTGTAGCATTACTATAGGCAAGTATAGTAACTCGCTGTTTCATCATCTTGAAGCCAAGTGCTGATTTTTCTTCTTGCGATGCTAAACATTTCTTAGGAAGCATCTTAAAATTTTAAACACTCTCGTCGCAGTTATATAACTGCTCTCCTGTCAGTCCTTCATCGTCAATTAATTTATGGAATCTTTTCCTAAAATTTCAATGTCTTGAGAGTCTGCCGATAACTTTTCTCCGCAGACAGTTAGTTGTCTCACTCCATATCTTTTTTTACAATCATCTAACCAACCGACGCTAGCTGTAAAACCTTCTTCACCATCTTTGAATTCTTTTTGGAACATAATGGCTTTTTGCTGCAGAATAGAACCTGAAATAGGCACTCCTTTATTTCTCTGCTGAGAAAACCATAAAAATAACGCCTCACTGGTTTTTTCATACTCGCAGCCTTTCATACTTTTTATATTTTTATGAACATCTTCTGAATGACGATCGCAACTCCATTTTTCTAGCTCTTGTCTCTTTCTTTTCCAATCGCCAACAGTAACTCTTCCTAAGCCAAGCTCATCAGCAATTTTCTGCATAGTTTCACCTCTATACAGTCATTTTAAAGCTTCCTAGCTTTGTCTCAATTGAAAGAACGACCTTCTTTCTCTTTTCTTTCGACATTTAAGTAAAAAGAAACACTTTATTTCACCACAAGAATATATTAAAATAAACTTACATGCGCTTAAAACCTGTATTCACACTACGGTAGCTAAAACAGAACTGACTTGGTGAAACATTACGTTTACATGGAACAGTGGGAGTGGTGAGTGCTTTGTGCCCCGCCTCTGTTACCTTGGTTACGGCACTAGAGCTAATATGAAACCGATATTACCTGTCAATCATATAATTTTTGTTGACTACAGTATACACTCTTACATTTGCGTACTGAATTTTACAATACGCTGTACTATGATACAGAATTTCAAGCAAACTATGTAACGTACTTTTGAAGAAAGAATGTTAATGAGCAATATTATTTTATATTGAAAAAAGAACAGTTTTAATCAACAGTCTTATATACTTCATAAATATATACTGTTACGTCGGATAAAAAAGAATGTCGTAAAACCGAAGGTCGAATAATCGAGACTAATATTGTAATAGGTTTGTAGAGGTTTTACGTTGATATAGCAATCCATTTAAATTATATCGAGGTGTGTCACGACATATTTTACACTCTGTATAGTCAAGAGTTAACTATGGTAACATAATTAAACATGTTATATTATATATAAAAGTATCATACAATATACATGGATACTGTGTACCTTTTAATTTATTGGGTACTTACGTATTATACGGAGGCCACTATTTTTAGACGTTGCTAGGTTAGGTATTCCAGGTTAGGTATTGTTTAAGTAAAGAACAGAAATGCAAGAATAATTTTAAAAAATAGCCTAAGTTCTGACCTATAGTATTTAGTCACAGTATGTTTAGTTGCTAGGTTACTACTAAAAATAATATGTAATAAAAAACGTCTAAAAATAGTGGCCTCAGTATAATACGTAAGTACCCTTTATTGTTTTATTTAGTTTGGTCTTTATTTAATTAAAATCAGACTCCTGATCATCATCACCATTTTTATTCTTATATTTCAAATTAAAAAGAACTTCTTCGATATCAGATACATGCAAATTTGATCGACTTATTGATGGCATTTTATAACACAACATAATTATTTGATAAATCTGGAAATTATTAACGCAATTATTAACTAAATTATATACAAAACATAATTGACACGTAAAATTTTTTAAAAAAGAGCATTGCAAAATGATAATTTCTTAATAGAAAACTACTACTCGAAAAGTAGTAAATGAAAGTTTCAAAACGTAATTTAGCAAAATAGACAACACTATTGTTGTTCACGACTGACAGATGAGCTGCTCAACTTCAAAGAGACAAACAATATTCCACAGTCAGTGTAATCTGTAACGGCTACTAAACTCATTTAATAACATTGAAGTCTTATTAGACCAAGCGACAGTGGTTTAGAGTCTGACAGTAGAGTGGAACAACAAATTATCAATGTCGGACTGAGTTCGCCTATAGAACACAAGAAGCTATACATTCCTATATACAATAGGCTCTCAAAAATCCTGACTAATGGAGCGGATGGCCAGTCTAGATTTAAAAAAATCAGGATTTCCCGGAGGTGAGCATAAGTCGGCCGATAAGAGCGATGGGAAGCCGCACATACTATCGCCGCCGCTGTGCCGATACCCAACACTACTTTAACACTCTGACACATCAACTTATTGTACTGTAATGTACAAAATACAGTACTGGACTGCAATTAAGTAAAACACAGAAATGAAAAATTTAAGTTTGTGAACAGTATTGAACGGTTTTAATAAAAAGAATCTACATTACTGTTCTAAACACTTTAAATAAACAGAAACACAGTACTTAAAAACAACACTACAAGTTGGAAATTTATTTATAAAACATAAGGAATGACAATTTAATACTAGAGATTTATTGCAGCAAACTAAAAAAAGAATGTACGACTAACGTAACTAACGTAATCAGCGCGGAAACTTCTACTGCCTACTGAATCATATGAAGTCAATTTCGTTGAAACATGGAGCGCTCGAAGGTACAAAATACATGTCATTTATGCTATGCACAGTAATCACATGGGTTTTACCGATTTTTTATAAAAATATATTCCCGATTAGCAGTCCGGATTTTTATGATCCGGATTTATGAGAGCCTACTGTACTTTATTATGGTTTTGTACTTTTAAATATGAAAACTAACCTTCCTCAAGGTAGTATACTAGGCCCTCTACTATTCATATTATTAATCATTTGGCAAAAAATAGACTTCAGTCAAGTTTGGTTTTGTATGCTGATGACTGTACTCTTCAGACATCTTCTTCTAACAAGAATTATCTGGAGATTGAAACACAAGATGCAATAAATTATATGATAGAGTGGTTTAATGTCAATAAATTATAGGTAAACCTTGCTTAAACAAATATAACTAGTGGCTTGTAGGGGCTAAATTCAATCAGTTTCTGTCCTTAAATGTCAATAGTAATAAAGGAAACACGTTGAATTGTGTTAATCAAGCGAAATTCTTCCATTTGGATATAGATCCCAATTTGAACTGGAAAGTACATGTTATTAGTGTTTGTTCTAAATTGAGGAGTGTTTGTATGGCGTTGAAAATGGCAAGAAGTACGTTTGATTTGCAAACACTTAAGGCTGAAGGTTTTACAACCATATATTACTGCCTCTGTAGCAGTCATGCCTTAGAAAATGGTGTATACCAGTATATACTTCTAAGTTGGACATAATATGTCCTTGCGTTGCACAATGCAAAGATTTTAATTCGATAAGGTGCAGGTTTATTACTTTCTCCACCCTATACGTAGTATATGGAGAAAGTATTGTTTTCGTAAAAATGTTCGAATTTGAATTTTCAGTTGAATTATCTGTTTTGGTGCTCCCAGAACCCCAAAAAATTGTTTAGTGCAATTATCTGTGTTGGTGCTCCCTGAACCTAAAAATATTTTTAGTGGAATTTTTTGTTTTGGTGCTCCCTGAACCCAAAAAAGTGTTTTTAGAGTGGTGTCTGTCAGTCTGTCTGTATGTATACACGACCAGAGAGGACACTATTGGTCCGATTTTCATGAAATTTGGTATGTAGGTACTAAACCCTAATATCTCCAGGCTTTTTTTCATTTTTTGGAATTTTTATTTTTAAGGGTAATTTACCCCTAAAAATCCATAAAAAACAACAAAAATGCAAATTTTTCAAAAACAGCTCTAACGATTTTGATAAAATTTTCAGTATTTATAGTGCTTAAGATGCCAAACAAAATGACACCACCCGCTTTTATCAAAACTTCGGCGTTTTATAATCATGGGGAAATGTTTAAAAATAAACAAGTTTGTGTTGTCAATCTAGCATCGCGGCAGCGGCCGCACAGGGTAGCACCACGGTAGCGAGCACGGCCAGTAATTCAAAGGTCGCGCGATTGAATCCCGCCTGGGACAATAATTTTTTTATACGATTGACGTAGGTAGAATATTATTTTTTTGTTTTGTTCTAAAAAGTAGTAAAAAATAAAATGATAAAAAACAATATTATTTTGATTACAGTAAGTTGGGAGAAAGTTTGTGTCAGTTAACTGATACCGTTTATTTGGAATATATTCTCGGAAGGAACACCTGCCTCGAAATCCTTTTAACATTTCGTCCACAGTTACATCTTCACTGAGGCAGTAATAATTTCTGCAACGGCTGACAAACTCCTCAAAAACCGTTCTTTTTGGAGCCAATTTGTCCTGTGCATCTTTGATGTTTTGTCCTAATATCGTCAAATCTTACATGTAATAAAAATTTTAATCGTTTGCTACTTATGGTTGCATGAAAATAACCTACACCAAAACTCTCTGTAGCCCATAAATCCTCTAATTTTGTGCGGGATGATTTCAATAGTCCTGCTAAATATAACAGTCCAAATACTCCACGCATTCGCGAGAGTAATTAGCTTTGTTTTCATTTATCCATATATTTGTGAATTCCATAAACTTGTTGTCGCTCCGGTGAATGAATTTAATAAAAATTTGGACGTAGCTCAGTTTGGCGACAAAAGTTTCTAAAATGTGTTTAGGCCCTTTTAAGGGCCGAAAACGTGGCCTGAAGGGCGTGAGGTGAAGCCTCGGTAAAATGTAGCCTGAAGGGCAGAGAGGTGAAGCCTCGCTAATTCGGTCCTGAAAAGGGCCGAATATGTTAGGGAACGTGAGCCTGAAGGGCGCGTGATTGCAGGTGAAGCCTGTGAACGATGCGTAGCGCTGCGCTGTCGTGGCGATGCGAAGTTTCCTACACGACACCCTTACCAAAGTGTCGTGGTGAAACCTAGTAGCTCGGAGCAGGGTGCGCACTGCCCGGACACCAAGGCTGTAGCCAAGGATAAAAATAGCTACCAAGTTTCCGTAGATTGAAGACCTGTGTCGCTGCGCTGTGAAGTGGTGTAGTCGCAAGAACAAGACTGATTTTGAATTTAGAATTGAATTAATTTATTTTTGTCTTTTATCCTGGCGATCGGCAATACTCCCTCACTAACTCGGCGACTCTCCCTTAGCTTCACTTCTCTCGGCGTGGCACTGGTCCGGCCAATTCTCCCGTAGTTAGGCACTATTCCGGCCAACGTGTTGGTCCAAGGTCTGTAGCTCGGTTGTCAACCTGGTGTTTGCGGAGTGAGGTACACTCGAGGTTCGCATGGAGTCCAGGTAGGATCCGTTCCAGTTGTGTTGACGAGTTCAGTTCCTTGGCAGCGTCCAGGTAGGAGCTGTTGTTCGCTGGTTGAAGTTCGTTTGATGTGTTCGCTTGGTGTGGTGGTGATCAAGACAATATTTTGGACTATTTCCCCCCGTTATATACAGTTTCTCAGCGAAAAAGTAACATGAAGGTGCGAAATCTAACACTTTGCGGACGTAGTCGGCGAATTGCAGTACAGCAAAGTTACCGAGTTCCGAACCACTGTAGAGATCATGTATGTTGGCGCGTTCTTAAGTTTGCGGTTGCAAGTTCTTTAGTTGGCGTAGGGACTTAGAATATTTTCGACAGAAGCTACGCGGGAGATGGTAACTGTCTCGGACGCAGTGCGATGAACGCCGAGAAAGTTTGAAGTCGTTATTTCGGCCGTTTGAGAATTAATATATTTAGTTTGTTTTCGGCAAACGTTTCTACGGTTGCCACTAAATATATTACGTGACCGGGGAACTGAATTTACTGGGGATTATTGAGATATAACGATAGATGTTTCGCGGGAAATTACCGAACAACTTTCCCGTAAGACAAGGTCTTGTCGGCGGGGAGAAGTTTTACGGTAGAAGTGAAGGTGCCGTTCGCGGTGATGTCGCAGAGTCCTTGGCGGGAGAACGTGTCGACGTATCCCAGACATCTGCAGTGCGTAGTCGGAACGGTCCTTGAGAAAGTTGTGGGGAGATAAAGCTAGTCTCTTTCTCGGAAGATGAGGTGTCAACTTCCGAGGAAAGCAAACGTAGATTGTAGATGATTGCCGGCCGATATCGTCGTGTCCTTGGCGGTCGAACATGCCTATGTTCGCCAGACAGATAATATACCGACCGGGGCGTAATAGAGTGAAGCTCTGAGGACGTTTAGGCGAGTTTTCCCGTAAAAGGCATTTACGGGAAAATCGCAAGTCGCTGACTGATGTTGGGCCCTTTTGAGGGCCAAAAAGTTAAGTGATGGAATTGATGTTTGAATTGCACTATGTTAGTTTCGCACGAAGAGTAGGTCCTTTTAAGGGCCAAAAAGTTACTCGGTGATTTTTGATTTGTTTTTCCGCTGGACTGTATATACGATGCCGGGGAATCTTACGAAGAATTTAATTATTGATAAATAGAAGTAGCTCCGCTACGACAACCTTGTCAATTAAATCACCGTGGAAAAAAGTTTAATAGCTTCAAATGGAGTTTGTATGTTACAAGCCTCGGCTATTGAACAAGGTAAACATATTCCTAATCTCTCCACTCGAATTATATTATGTTGGCGATCCTCCCCCCCCCCAAAACTGAAGTATCCATGTGTGTATTCCATTTAGTCTCGTTATCCTTGACATATATGTAAATTCCATTTTCTGATGTAAAATCTTTTTTCTTCTCTATTATCAATGTCTTCAAAGTCATATTTCAAAGTTTGTATCATGTTTACTGAATTCGTCTTCTTCATACTAATCGGAATCTATTCGTTCTATAATTTCTACTCCTACATCACCATCACAGTTGTTGTCTTCGCAAGAATTCTATTTTCTAATCCTACGTAATTTTGCTCCCTTTCTTCTTTTTCAACACTTTCTAAGAATTCTAATAACCTATTACGGTCCAGTTCATCCATAGCTAAGAACTTAGTTAACACAAAAAACTTCAAAATACTAGCAATATTTTATAGAAATTCAAATATATTCTTATCTTTATGAAAAAAAAACTGTCGCTGTCGCAGATACAGATATACAAATGTTTACAAAGATATAGAATATATACAGCTTTAAAATTCAAATATATACAAATAATATTCACAAAATAATTTTAAAAATATTTACAACTTTAACTGGTCACGCGGCGTGTAAATGATCGTAAACTAAATAAAATTAAGAATAGCGTGGCGTTAAATCGATCGCACTTCTAAATCAAACAAGGAAACTTGCTGATCTATAAACAACAACTGAACACATTTCTACAGTAGTATAGAGGAGAGGTGGGGGAAGGAAGTCCTTGAAGAGGAGGATCGTCGGCTGAATAGCTATGACATCACATCTATTTTTATATTTGGTACAGTCATTTTTATGCCGTTGGCCCAGCTAAGGTTAAAGAAGTCAATATAGGCTTGTTGTTTTATTTAATATTTTCATTTCATTCTTATTTTTTGCCCACTCTATTATATTTGTAATAAACTTCATAATTTTTTTTACTACAGGTTCCACCTTTAGAAAAAGAAATGAATTGGCTACTACAGCGAGGTCGTGTTTTGATCATACCAGCGAAGGAAAATACTTTGCTGAATACCTTCACTGTTAAAGTTACAATTGTTAAGAAGAAAACTTAACTTAAGAAATAAGACAATGTTTGAGTTCAGCCGCACTGATCGGTGCCCACTGGTAGGAATCTTCCCAGATCGCACACTGATCTGAAATAGCAAATGCTACTTCCGCTCAGATCAGTGATCTGCTCACTGTAAGTTAATTAGGTGTATTGGTCACTGAATTTAAATTACATCCTCAATAGCCTATATAAGGACACCAACTAGATCTATTTTGGTTCTTTAATAAATAAATATTCTTACACATGCACTTACTACAGCTGACTTAAATTACCATCTTGGCTCTTCAACAGTGAATTTGTACAGCCTGTTCAGCCACACTCATCTATGATCACACAAATGCTAAATCATCAGTCACCAATCTGATTGTTCAGAAATACACACCGATCAGTGCGAAAGAACTCAACCAATGATAAACTTTTTTACTTTAATATCAGTTATAATAACAAAGTCTTTTGGAGTTAACCATATATTATAGGTTCTCCATATATTTTTATAATTACACTGTCACAATTTGTGTAATGTGCAACTGTACGAGTGGAATGTTAATTTTTAATTGTTATTAAAATATTGTAGTTTTGTTATCTACATTTTATAAAAATGAAATTTGCTCAAGTATTTAGAGTTGTTTCAACAACCTTGTTAGTGAATTTATTGAGGTTATATAATATTTTGACTATGTTTTTATATAAACATGACTATTAATATAAATTAACTCATGTTTTTCTGTCACAGCTGTGACATACGATAAGTTTAAGAGTTTTTAATAAAAGTACTGATGTCATATTATACTTACATATTTCAGTAAGGGCGGTTTTAATAATTGTTTCTGTTTTTTCTAAGAGTTTGTTTTCATTTAGACATGATTTTCATGATAAACACATGATTTTCAAATGCCTCCAATCATTATTTTTATTCATTGGAAAACCACAACTGGAAGATTACGATTCATATGACTACAATTCAAAGTTTAAAATAATGAGTGTTTTTGGTTTTAAAACCTTCACTGATTACTTTGTCTTGAATTTCTTTATGCATAGAACTTTGTCATAATCTACCTCTCTTAAGCCCCACATAACTGTGTAGCTGCTGACGTAGTCTTGTCTCAACAAAAACTTTCTTGTATAGAACTCTCATTCTCCAGTGACTTCAACGACAATTCTTTCATCAGTTAGATCAGCTTCTATAATCCATCTCAGTGAATTATCAACTTAACTATTCTAATTCATTTAATAGAAGTTCAATTGTAGAGTGTTATAACCTATATTTATAATATTAAAACCATAAATAACTGACTCCCT
>JAGFPH010002895.1:115430-135056 GCA_018207615.1 Philaenus spumarius | reverse complement strand
ATATTTTCAATTTATTCTAACCCTCTCAGTTGCTTTAAAATGTTACAGTGTGTACCCCTTCATATTAGGAACATCAGTCTAAATTATTTCTTGTCTGTGTCTTTGAAAGAAGCAAATTATTTAGTAATTTATTTCCGAGATTTTACAGTTAATTTTTTTATGTGGGTGGTCTATTTCTTTGCATGTCAACCCAAGGATTTATTGCAATCACACAAAAAGTATGATGATCCCCTAATATTCCTTGTCAAGATCATTTACTGCATAGAGGCACCCCGATGAAATATATCCCTAAGCTTTCCATTTGTTTTCTGAGATGACCTTATCTTGTGATTATCCTTACCACCTTCTTTATCTTGCACCTGCTCAGTGTAAAAATGTCAGAAGCAATCAATCGAGGACATTTTGCTTTACTGACATCTTTAATATGTCACAGTACAGTTCATTTCCTGCGACTTCTGTAGCTGACACCTTGTTTGCCAGCACATCTGAACACTCATTCCAACTTGTCCTAGTACCCAACAAGCACTATATTGTTGAAACCTCCCAATTGTGATGCTGTCTTGAAAAGACCCCCCCCCCAGACTATAGCTTCGACCTGAACACATAAGAGTTCAGAGCTAACAAGGGTTCCCTGACTATGAGTATATTCAGATTTCTTTATTCATGTGACTGATTCTAAGATTTTCATTCCAATAAAATCAAGTTTCTGTTTCTAATAATTTCTTGTGCTCCTCATATTGTGAGGACATATTTCTGCGTAGGGTTGCCTCCACAGATTACTGCTTGTGTACCACCTTTGGTTTTTGAGCCAATCATGTACCTCTTCAACTCATTCTTGAGGAGTTACCTTCCCTCTAACCATGCTTTGAGGTTTGGTATTACTACTAGAAATGGTTTCGAAAAGTAATGCAATCATTTTTAAAGTCTGATCTATTGTGACCAATGATGTTCCCCTCTGGAGTGTCTTGAAAGTTTTCTTTATTTGCTATTGTGTTGTGGCCTGATGCGTTTTTGTCATCTGACCTATTCCACAAAGGAACAAGATATAAGTAAATTTTTAACTGTAATTTTTGTTCATTGAAATGTTCCACAAAACTATAATTGTTCAATTGTGAGTGAACTTTTACACATTACAGGTGTTTTCTACATGTGTGTGTAAAAAACAATTAAATGTTTCAAAATTACAAGTTTCTACATTTTTCCTAAAAAATGTTTGTGAAATTTACTACATTTTATGAAAAGTAGGTTGAAGTGTATTATTGTGGTTTAGTTTGTCAATTTAAATAAGTTAGACAATCTCACAAAACTTAGATAGTTAACATAATTTATCTACGAACATTTAAGTATTTTGTTATAAAGTGATTGTTAACATAAAAATCTATTTTTTTAAATTTTACCTCTAGGCCTACTACAATTAATTAATTATTAAATTTCTTGTTCACATTTACAAATTCAATTAATGATGGGTAAATATTCACCATAAATTGTAAATATTACTTAGCTATCACCTTGCTTGTCTTCCAAGTAGGCCTATTAACTTTATCTTTTGAAAAGGAAGCATGTAATATATTTTATCTTTCCCTTAATTTCTCCAAGAATAATTTATTTTCTGTCTTTCTTTAAATGGATTTATTATAATTTTTTAACTAAGAAATTTAAGTGAATAATACACTCCAAATTATAGTAGAGTTGTATTAGCAATCAGCTGAATAAACATTCTCAATCTATAATTACTGGTACTTCAGTGCTGCTAACCTGTAAAATTGCTGCCAACATTCAAAAAGTGTGTGTATTGTTAACTAGTTACTTATAAAAATATAAAGCAATATATTACTTAATTATAATATAAAGTTGAAATGTGTAACTTTTACCTTTGTGGAGTAAGGCTCAGGTGAAATCGTTTCCGTAAAAGCATTCTAAAACCGTACAATTGTAATTGTTGATCTACAGTTATGTGATTGCGAGACTGTAGAGGTAACCGCATAACAACACTGAAGTTGTTTATTTAAACTTGTTTGTTATGAGAAACTTGTCTCATTTAAGTATTGTTGTTGTGACAAATGATGTATTAAAAAATCAATTGTTAATTTAAAATCATCAACTTCCTTAGCTGTTATTATTAAACAATTCTATTTCATGTTAGTGTTTACAGTATGTTGTTTCATTGTAAACATGTATCCAGCCATTTATTATGTATGAAAGATAGTGTTGTTACCATAATGTTAAAACTATTGCATACATTCAAACGAAATATGGATGAAATTAGGCTACTTAATTGTTTCCAGGCCAGTGGTATGACACTTCTGTGTTCTAATTTTGTCTGTGATACAACAGTGAAGATAGTATGTTATAAATTCAAGCAGATGTATTTTTTGCAGATTGGAAAAATAATGTTTTTTTTTCATATTTGATTGGTGTATTTTTTGTTTCTTTGTAAAGTGTAACTTTTCTCTTATTAATCTATCAAAATTACATATTTACAATTATATTTTAAAGTATGATTTTGTTATAGTTAATACGAATTAACTATGTTTTTAATGAATACAGGATTATTAAAAGTTACTGGTTAAAATTAATAACTATGTGTATGCAATTGAAACTCATTGGCCTAGGTTTTTTAACATTAAAAATGACAATAAATTTTGGCATTTATAAAAATAAATAACTAAAATCATATTGTATCAAAATGTGTAGGCCTACCATTGAAATAAAAAATATTTTCTACAAAGCTATATTAAAATAAAACAGAATAATGCATAGTTTTTTATGGTGAATGGTTTGTTTACAAATAAACTACCTTTGTTGTTGCCGATCAATATTTTTCTGAATAATATTGAAGTTTTTTTTTTGATAGAGCTGATTATCTTCATAGTCATTATTTAAAAGCATTTCTGATAGCTTACTGTAGTATCACAATGTTTCTTAAAATCCATTATTATAGTGATCTAAATAATAATATATTTGCAAAACTCATACTATAGCACAAACAGTAGGTACATCACGACTCTCATGGGGCACATTATGAATCAGAAGAATATCATATGTCAAAAACAAGACAAAAGTGTTGTATTTGTGCTAAAATAATAATTGTACCAACCTTGTGAAACAAAATCACTTACAAATTAACAATCTCATTAACAATACCTAAACTAAACCTTGAGTACTAAGGCATACTGGTATTAGCTATTTGCTACTGGCCAAAATGCCCAAGAACTATAATTTCATAATGGCCTATAAATTATATTAGAATTATGTATTGTTATTACACAAGACTATATAAAGTACGATACAACAGTAACATCTACATACAAAAATGTAAAGAAAGACTGGTAACATGTTTCCAAATGTTTCATTTGGACTGTTGTGCTTTCTACAGAACTGTTTTTCATATCTAGGCCAATGGGTTCAATAATCTTATAACGATGTCAATCAAATTTCTTTACTTAAAAAAATCAACATACTTTTTGTTTTGTTTTGAAAGTATCAATATTTAACATGTTAAAGGTATTAAAATGACATTTTTAAAACGGGGGGGGGGGGGGGGGGGAGGTGCAATGTTTAGTGGTTTTTTGTTTACTGAATTCAAAGGATGCATATTTTGTTTCAGTAGTTGTGAATTTTATATAAATTTGAAGTTATTGTTCTGTTTAAAAAATCTTTTTTTATTTGTCATGTATTTATATTTTGTTGGTATGCAGTATTAGTTGAAAATGGAAGATACATAATACTGAACTAATTGGATGTAGAAACTAATGTAGATTGTGAATAGCTAGCACATGAAGTTTTTACTTATTCAATTATTGTGAACGCTTCCACCGAGTTATTTTGGTTATTAGGATTTGTAAAATATTAATAATTTCCTGAAGACCTAAAATCGAACAGATTGAACATTTTCAATCTTAAACATATGAACAAAAATAGAAGTGTTGTATAAAGGTTCTTTTTCATATGAATTAAAGTCATGACTTTTATCTCCACATCATTACATGTCACTGCATTTGTTGTAGTGAAATCAGTTGTGACAAGTTTTGTATCATGACACCTAATGTCACAATAAACTGAAATAATTTTTTTAGCTTGTTTCAAGTAAATGTGAGTTTGAACTCGTACATTTTTTTTTAAACTAGGTTAATGTTATAGGATACAAATTTGAAAACTACATTGATGTGTCACATTGTCAAAAAATTAAATAACAACCAAAAATCAAAAATCTTGTGACAGTAAGTTTTTACGATTGTCGAGGGCATGAAATTTCCTTGTCAGAAGCTAAAAATCAAACTCAGTTTGATTTGTGACGTTAGGTGTTGTGACACTAAATTCGTTGTCATGACATAGCTTGACTTGCATTGCCGTGGCACTAAAAGTCATGACTTAAGTTACCTTTATCAAGTATACCTAGTTGCTAAACCATTTTTAGTTTTTTATTTAATTAATTGAGATGTTTGTTAGGAAGGGCTGGGATTTTTTTTTATCAAACAGACAATCAGGCACTACATTATTTTTATAAAAATCACCAGTGATGCAAAGTGACCTTTCGTTTTTGTTATTACTTCGAATATGTTCATATTACACAAAGCAATTTTGTGTATTAAATTGTTAAACTGTAACAGTAGAAATGCTTAGTGTATAATCATTTACTTGTATAATCATTTACTTCAATGTTATTTTATATCAATATAATTTGAACAACTTACTGTCGTCAGTAGTCAAATTTGTCGTATTGTACACGACGGCCGCTTCGGCTATTCAGCCATTATCAATGTTAAATGTTATTATCAATGTTATATGAATGTTATTTTATACATTCCGTAATAAAGTTTTTCGAAGGAAAAATAAAAATATTTTTTGACAAAATAGAATGATTTAGTATAAAGTTCTATTTTTAAATACAATCTAAAAACTCTCTTCAAGGTATACTGTAAAATGTTTCATGAAACCTTTCATCTGTGAATTTTGGAGTTGAACTGCATTCAGACTCAGTAAGTTTAAGGATATTTTAATAAAATGTTTCAGTACTGTCACATTCAGGTATGTCCATACCTTATTTTACAGCACTATTATTAATTGTACTTTAAATTCTAGGTTGAATAAACATGTTTTACTAACTACAGTCTCTGACTGAGATGACTAAATTAAATAAGCCTAAACTTTAAGGTACTTTCCCTTTCAAAGTGCTCATGAGACTAAGCTCAGTTTAACTTGTGTTTTGGTGGTTCTAAAAGCACTAACCTTAGTTGTAACTTGTGAATTTGTTGTTTTCTTTGTTTTGTTTTAGAAGTCTAAAATGTATTAAAATTGTAAATACATGTAATTTCATGTAAATACATCTAAATATAATTTTAAAAATATTACAACATTATTATTTACAATCTTCCAAGTAAATCTAAAATTTATGGTTGTATTGATTTATTAAAAATGCCTTGTGGTGAAATTGCCATCGTATTTCCGTAAGGCTTAACAGAAAACCTGACCCTTTTTCCTTAATTAATTATCTTTAATTCGTAGGCTGGTTTTAAAACTCTTGAAAATATCAATCTCCTTTGATTGGTTTTACCATAGTGCAAAATATTATTGGTGGCAAATGAATCACGAGTGCTGTATGTTTTGTGTATCTCTAACATCAATTCAACCTACAAAAAACAATCGCTGGTCAACCTCCGCTTTATTAGGATGGTGCACCGAGTGTTTACCCAAATGCTTGCATGGTCAGTCCTCACTGTGATCCATTGATAATACATGATATTATCCACTTAAACTGTTATTTAGGAATTTCAAGGTAATCTTAATTAAATCAAGTATTAGAAATTATTTATAAGTATCTTAAAATAGAAGATTTGTCCACTGACTTGTATGTATCAAAACAGTAAATTTATTAAAATAGATCAAGCATTACATTAGGGGTTTACATATGCTTGTACAAGGACTACTAACTATCCTTTAATGTGTAGTATATTTTTTACTACTACATACTACATTAATGTTAAGGAGCTTCTGACAGATTAGTCTAGCAAACATGTTTTAAACTGTTTACTGTTCTCATTTCACAAATTTGATTGTGATTTGAAGTGGTTTGTAAGGAACTAGCGGTTTCATAAGTAAAAAAACATTTGCCGCCATCTTGGTTATTCGAGAAATAATTTTTTGAGAACAATAAATTTTTACTTTTATGCCCTTTAATTTAATATTTGGCAGGACGTGAGTTTCTACTTTAAAATTCCTCATATATCTGGGAGATGAGCAAATTTCAAACTATTATAAAAAAAACTTGAAGTGACAATAAGTTTGGTTCTATTTACTTTCATGCCAAGTTAACACTTTCAGTGCTGAGTGTGGTTAAATCCGCAAAACGTGTTCATCTTTGTCACTGACCGCGGTTAAACCTGCAAAACGTGTTCTTCCCAGTGACGGTGCGGTTTTAACCGCATCTGTCTCGCTCACTATACATTGGAAAAGAGGGAGCTTAGTCGTTATCTGGAGCAATTTGTTTTACCTGGGTAGTTGGTAGGACCCCTTCTACGAGTTCAGGTCCAGTAGCCTAAGAAAATAGTTTTTCAAGCTTGACTACGTACGAGAGAGGATGCATCTACGTCTATTTAATCAATTGACAAGCCATTTAACTACACTACATATTGTGTATTTAATGCGAACTATTTAATAATGTGACTGTTGTAGTATGACATGTGCGTTGTGTGTGACTTGAAAATGACTGTGAAGTTGAAACCGCGGTTATCAACTTATGGGACGCCAGATATCACAAAAGCAAGGTAAAGATAAAAGTAATTATACATTAAAGATTTTCTATCTATTTATAAAGAAGAAAAGTCTGTGGGTATGTACGATCCAATTTGTATGTGTGTTGTTCATGTCCGTTTGACGGATTTATAACCAAATTTGCCATAGTGATTAATTAGAACTAGATAGATAGATATTGACTTTATTTTTTGGGGCGAGGTTAGGACTGTTTAGTCCTCTCTTCCACCTAACCCCAATACAAAATTACAAACATAATATGCAAAATTACAAACATATACAAAATTAAATTCTTAAAAATAAATAGTACTTTAACAGACAACAAATAATAATAAATGTAGCTTATGCAATTTATAAAAAACATTAACAGCAATTAATACAAACTGGTTAATACGCATTACAATCATAATTAAACATTCATACACATTCATACAACTGAACAATAAACACTTCCAATGCACGCCTCAAAACTGGGATGCATCATCCACTCTGAACAATAAATATGACATCAATAGCTTTGAAAACTGGACACGGCCGTCAGCAGACTTAATTGCATCCGGTAGCGAATTCCACAGACAGCAAGCGGACACAGTAAATGATTTATTATATTTCATAGTCCGGTGCAAAGGTATAGCAAGAGTAGTGTCACGTCTTCTAGTCCTCTTTGCACTTATGTTAGAGATATAGACGAACTTTTCGGCCAGGTAAGTCGGCACTCCAGTTTGTAGAATGGAATGTAACATCATCAGAGTATGATATGTCTATAGTTCATTAAGTTTTAAGATGTTGAGAGTTTTATAATAAAGAGAAACATGAGCATCGCGATTTAAATAAAAAATAAAACATATACAGTAATTCTGAGCCCGCTGCAATCTGTTAGCCAACACCATGGACATGTCACCGACTACGGTGTTACAGTAAGTAAAATATGGAAATATAAGAGATTTTACAAGGAGCTCTCTGACGTGGAACGGCAAGAGATCTTGCATTTTCTTTAAGGTATGCATCCCTGCAAAAACTCTTTTACACGTCTCAGTCACATAATCTCTCCAAGTCAGCCCAAGGTCATAATGAGCAGTCCAAGGTCCTTAACTTTGTTACAGTAGTCTAAGATGTCGTTATCAAACTGAAGTCTGGGAAAGTTGTCTAAGTCTATTTTGTTCAAAAGTCGAGAGTAACCCAAAATAATAGGCAGCGTTTCAGCCTTGTTGATTTTTAATCCGTTTTTTCTAGAATACAGAGAAATATTTGAAATATCATGGTTCATGCTTTCCACCGCTCTACCGGAATCCTCTATTTTAAAGTGTAAATATATTTGAAAGTCATCGGCATATAAATGAAATTTACAGTACTATTTCAATATTGTAGAAATGTCGTTTATGAAAATGCTAAATAATAAAGGTCCTAAGACAGAACCCTGCGGAACTCCCATGCTAACATCCCTCCAGCTAGACCTACTTTCTCCAATACTGACACACTGCCTTTGTTCAGAGAGATATGACTGAATCCATGACAAACACACTAGCTCAAAAGTCCAATTTTTTTTAATTTAGCTAGCAGCAATGAATGATTAATGGAATCAAAGGCTTTAGAGAAATCAAATAGAGTTAGGATAGTTATTTCTTTGCGTTCCATTGCCATTCTTACATCATTGGTTACATGAAGAAGAGCTGTAGTTGTACTATTGCCAGAACGGAAACCTGATTGAAAAGGACTGAGAATATTATTTTGTTCAAGGAAAGATGTTAATTGTTGGTGGACAATTCGTTAAAGACATTTTGATAAGGCCGGCAGAATACTGATAGGTCTAAAATCGGCAGGACGTGAGGGATGAGACGTTTTACCAATGGGACAGACCAAAGCGGACTTCCATATAAGCGGATACACTCCAGATGTTAATGAAGCATTAAACAGCTTCGTAATAGTTGGCAAAGTAGAGGCAATAGTACCCTTAATAAAACTAACTGGAATACCGTCAGCACCCACGGCATTAGAGGTTAATCTACGAAGAGCTTTAACTACATCCGTGTCTAAAACCAAAGAAAAATTAAAAGTAGTATTTACAATACGAGGTATTCTTTGTAACATCATTAAGTGATTATTTACAGAAACGTCATCAACTAAAGGAGGGGTTACAAAGAAACTATTTAACTGATCGAGGGGTACGTTTACTATCCGAGAGCGTTGCTCTTTGCCGATGCCCAATTGTTTAACACATTTCCACAACACAGCGGAAGATTTGTTATGATTAAATAAAGAATGTGAATAACGGACTTTAGAATTGCGTATTTGCTGTTTTACACGATTTCTAAGGCTGCGGTTCAGTTCAAGGTCGATAACACATTTTGTTTTCCTTGCTTTGCGGTAAATGGAATCGCGATAGTTCATTAATTGACGGATCTCATTCGAAATCCAAGGAGCCGGAGGTCTTACAACTCGTTTTTTTACAACTGGAACATGTTTATTATAAATGTCTAGAATATTATTATTAAACTCATTTAAAATTGCATCAACTCCACCAACATTGTGCATTGCCTCCCAAGGCTTAGAAACAACATCTGCTAAGAAAGCGTCATAGTTGGTGTTTTTAAAATATCTATATGAAACATACGTGGGTGCTGATTTCTTCCCTTTTACTGCGTAAACACAATAGATGAGGTCATGAGAAGAGAGCCCAGGAACAGGAATTTGACCATGCTTTATTACGTGTGTTAAGTCACTTACGGCTATTAAATCTAATAGCGTAGCAGAGGTGTTTGTAAAATGAGTCGCTTTTAAAGGTAGTATTGTCATGTTACAGGTATAAAACATATTAGTCAAGAAGGTCGAGTCAGATGTCCTTGGTTCAAGTAAGTCTGTATTAAAGTCGCCCGCTACAATAACATGTCCGTAGGACGGCATAAGATCCAAAAGAGTATCCTCAAATAGAGATAAAAAACCGATATTGGGGGGCCTGTAGCACAATCCCAGTAGGATTTTAGTCCCAGACAATTTAAGCTCTAGAAACATGCATTCAGGCTTATTTGAGTTCTGTTGATCAGAGCTGTAGGCCTATATAAGCCTAGCCGAGCTTGTAGACCTGATGTAGACTGCGTCTCCCCCACCACCCTTGTTTAAGCGATCTTTGCGGAAAAGAGTGTAGCCGTATAAGGAGACTTCGGTAGAAGAAATTTTAGGTTTAAGGCTCGGCTCTCTACATTCAAAACGGCGAAGTTGGGTACCAATTTCAATGTTAAATAACCAAAACATACCTTCACTATTAAGCATATTTTTGTGTTGTTTTTGGCAAAAAACGAAAGCTGTATTTTTTTTCTTAAAGTAAAATAGATTGTGGGTGTTGATTGCTAAAGTTTTTTGCAATATCTCTTTTTGCAACTGAGTAAAAAATTAATAAAGTTTACTATTTTTTACTATTTATATCATACGTTTATGAAAACAATAACACAGGTTTTGAAAATGTATTCGGCAATCAACATTCGCATATGATAGTACTTCAAAATGAAACCAAAATTTTAAATTTATTCCATGAATTAACGGAAAAAAATGACTTATTCTGTAGCATGGCTCTTATGGGAATCAGATTCAATATGGCGGCAGGGTAAGCGTCTCCTTAAGCCAGGATTCAGAAACAAATATAGCGTTAAAATTTTTATTTGCGAATATTTCCAGAAATTCGTCAATATGGGCCTTTTAAAGACTGAGCATTGACGTGTGCAATCCTGAAAAAAACTAGGATAGGGGAAGAACTAGAGAGAGCAAATGCCATAAACATTATTTCGGTTGTTTAAATTTAAATTGTTAAAATGGTATATTATCCTAAAACAATGACCCTTTAATTGCCATGAAAATAGAGGACCGAAATTTTGCACAATTGTTTCTTATGTGATACATAAAAAAGTGAGACACCATATTTTGATTATTTGCGTTTAAGGGATACAAGTGGAACACAACTGCAAGCTGTATTAAATCAATCAATATTTAATTACTTTACGTCTCTTGAAGTTAGAGAGGTGAAATGTAATAAAATGAATACTTCAATCACACAACTAAACCTCTGACGTAAGTTTAGCGAATTTCCAAAATTATATTGATATGTTATTACGGTTTCAACCAGTAATTTGGAGAACAACTCACAATGCCGCTGAATAGTTGCCTATGTGTACGAAATGAAGCATTCGGTAGTAAAACATGGTAACTAACAAAATGTAAACTTTTGGATAACAATTTGTAAAGATATGAGTTGTAATTTGAATATTTAGTTTTTATTATTGTAAAATATCACACATACACACAGATTTTAAATATTTAAAAAAATGTAAATTTATACACAGCAATATTTTAAACCTTTCACTATTTTTAACTTAATCAAACACGGGGAGAAACGAAAAAAACTTTTTTTATCTTTACATTAATGACTTGCACAAGCTTAACAGTCGACACATGAGATGTAACCAAAAATAACCATGTCTGATTGGTTCCCGAATAGAACCGTAGAATCACAAAAGTGTTGCTCTCCCCCCTCGTACGCTCTACACATATTTAAAGTACACATTGCCATAAGAAGTTTTCACTTAAAAAATCAACTTAAATCTAGCACTTTGCTAACAATACTTATTTTAAATTAAATGTATTCAGAGCCGTAGCGTGACAAGTAAGTGCCCGAGGCAAGGCTTAAATCGGCGCCCCACCATCCCCGGTTAACTCGTAATTTTGTTCGTTCCAGTTGTGGTTCGGGGGTATGATATCCTAGTTCTTTAGAGCCACTCCATTATCCACCACTTATGGACCCGCCGCCGTGTTCCGGACTAGAAAAACGGCAGCTATTATAAATAACAGCATCATGGACCAC
This sequence comes from Philaenus spumarius, assembly GCA_018207615.1. Taxonomy (NCBI): domain Eukaryota; kingdom Metazoa; phylum Arthropoda; class Insecta; order Hemiptera; family Aphrophoridae; genus Philaenus; species Philaenus spumarius. The sequence goes on along the minus strand of JAGFPH010002895.1, from coordinate 123,457 downwards.
AAACCCTTCACACTACATATTTTACATACATGACATATACTAAGATTTTATTTATTTTTTATTTACCGGTATGTACAAAATACAGTCTTTAATTTTTCATTATTTGTTCTTGTCTTTGGTGCTCTTTTTTGTCGTCTAGTACCTGGAGACCGAGCTAAAGCTCGATTATAAGCAGGGCTATGATTTCAATAATAAATATTGGATTATTGAGTTTTGAGGTTAGGCCTATAACGTTAAACAACTAAATAAAGGGTATATACAACATTAGGCTTACCTGTAATAAAAATACAGTTTAAAGGATTAACCACAATCTCAACGCTATGCCTCAGAAATAAGTCAGGCCTAAATTAAAGTATTATTTCAATATCGATTTATTCCTAGGGCCTAGTTCGCTCACGTCAATAACTACTATTATTGCAAATTTCCGTGAACATCGTTTAGGTTAGGCCTATAACATTAAACAACTAAATAAAGGGTATGTTTATTATGTATTCGTTGCCATGGTAACTATAAATAGATACAACATTAGGCTTACCTCTAATAAAATATACAGTTTAAAAGAAAGCAGATGATTATTGTAATGGCATTGAAAACATTTGCATCAGCTGTGCTTTGTATTGTTTAAAATGGACAAATTTCACTTTTTAATTTAATAAAAAGACGTAGAAAACGAATTTTCCCAGACTGGTGACCATTTCCAATCGATTTCTCGTGGCCAAAAGTCTAATATAAAATCAAAAAATCAAAAATCCTTAGACGGAGATTCCAGATCCATTTAGCAGACAAACAATTATCTCTCGCTTTAGAAGATAAGATATATAAACTTCAAACATTGAAAGGCATTCGCCTGGCTTTTGCATGAGCTAATGTTTTCAAAATTTCCCTAAAGTCTAAGTTTTTTGCAGTGTCATTTTCTATTGCTAGAATGTCGAGAGAGTTTATCATTTCCTGTGCCATTGTACAGCGCAAATAAGTTTTTATAAGCTTAAGCTTAACTAAAGCTTCGTTCGGCACTAGCAACTGTCACTGTAGTCCAGTGACAGAGCAAAAAAAGTGGGGTCTGCTGGAAAAAATTCCGAAGTTAATGAAACTTTTACAGGTTGTTTGGGGGTGCTGTGGGATGACTCTGTCAAGTTTTCCAACTCGAGGACCCTGTGCTAATTTTGGGGGGCCGAAAAACTTCAAAATTTTCGGACTTTATTCGGTTTTTCGCTTATAACTTCTAAACTAAGCGGTTTTCGAACAAAACATTTATTTTCAAAGTCGTAGAGCAGTAAATTTGCTACAATTTGGTATCTTTAAACTTCTTCCTAAACCTAATATTAACCGAGATATAGCCGATCAAAGTTAGAGAGATTTTCTCAAAATGGCAAAAATTGGCCAAAACCTTCGTTTTTGGCCCTCTAACTATCAATTACCATCAGTTCTACAGTAATTATGGTAATCACTCATCAATATCGACATGTTGGAACACGCGGGGGGGGGGTCCTCTGAGTTTTGCAGACATCTTTAACCCTACAACCGGCAGATTTCACTATAGTGCAGTCACTCCGTGCCGCGACAATACATTTGTAACGCGTGATTGTATGGAATATTTCAACCACTAAAAACCTTCCAACCTCACAAAAAAAAAAAAAAAAAAAAAAATAAATATCATTGGAAATGTAATGTTTTACTTTATTTTTTTATTTACAATTTCTTTCTAAAACGTATATTTGCTTGTGTAATTATCGTTTAGAAATTTTACTTTTCTAAACCGCTGACGCGCGTGACAAAACTCGTGAAACAAATCACTTTTTGTCACATTTCTACATCGTATAATGGTTAGACAAACCTGTTTTGAACAGAATAACTTTATACCATTCAATTCGTAAACATCTGATCTTGAAAATTTTGCCTTCAAAATTTTCGTCTCTCTTATAATTTCAATGTTTTGGTATGCTTATGCCAGAGCAGTTCGCAGGCATAGCCTTTGCAACGAGTTACCGTAACTCCTGTTGCCTAAAGCTAGACTAGTTGCGCGCATGCGCGTCAGAACCGACCTTGTAGTTTGACCTACAATTAGAAACCAGTGTATTGCTAGCCGGCGACCAACAAACTAGACGAGAGCTGCAGGTCCAACGTCCGTCGGTGACAAGTTCTACACTCGCTGTAATCCGTTGTCAATATGCCATAAGTAATCCTATTAAATTATATTATAATCGGTAATCGCGTAAGTTGATATTATAACAAATCGCGCACTCGTAATGAATAATAAGCGGTAATAATTTCGTTTCGGTTCGAACCCTATCGTGTACCAATGGTGACTAGTGATTTAGATTAGGCTAAAGTGTAATAGTTAAGATTTATATAAATTAATTAAGTGCTTGTTAAAAGCTGGCAGAATCGGATTTGCAGGGTACGGGTTAAGGCAATCGGTACGATTAGGGTTGATGAACAATTAATTGCTCTGGGTAACTGGGTATCGTCCATTTTGCATCGACAGTTCCAGTCACGACTTCCATTAATTTACCAAGTCGGTGCAAAAACACGCTGACTAGGCATTCCCAAATAAGATCAAGGGGATAACTGGTACAGTAAATGGTAGCGAGCAAGGTTACGTCCCGCATTAAATGATAGCAGGACCTAAGTGACGTCCCGAATTAAATGTTGAAGCGTTATTAACCCTAAAAAGCAATTTCATTCATGTCAGACTTTGCCTATATTACGTCATCACTTCCGCCGGTAAAAACCACGTTTTTTATTTTTTGCAAGCTAGTCACCAACTAACCGAACAAATCCTCTTAATAATAAACTTTATCAACAAATATTTTAATACTAATTATACACGTTGCCGTTAAAATTTACCTTATTTTGATTTCTACACCCAGTTCCATTTAGTGTGAGTCATAAGGTTGGTATAGTGTTTCTTTTGTTTATATTTCCTGCTTTATTGGTGAGTACATAAATTATTATTACTATATTATAATAAGCAGTGCCTTACTTTATTCATATTTGAAAGCCAGACTACTGAACTGAGAGTCTAACAAAAAGAACTTTAATCGACCTAACCTCTCAAAGAAAGTTGAATATTGTTTAATAGGCCTAACCAATTTAACACTACCTTGGGTAAAACGAACTTTGTGTTTTGTTACATAGCAACACCCTAACCAATAAACTATAAATATACCAATCTATATGATTTCATTGTAAAATTTATTAACATAATACATTTAGGCCTAGCCTGCACCAGTGTGCTTAGTTTACATTACACATAATTTTCCCACATATATAGTGTTATTTACAACATTTGGTCTGTCAAATCACCAAGTTCATATAGTGAATGTGTAATCTGGCCTTTTATAATCTTTTCTACCAAAATAATTAATTTATAGTAGGCCTACAACAAATAACTCAGCTCTGACACTCTTAAAATATTATATCTGTCAACAACAACCCAATTTTGTGTCTCTTTGTCAGTGATTGTGTTGGACAATAAATTACATGCTATTTTTCAAATAGTAATCCTTTTTTCATTGAAAGTATTGTAACAGTAACAATATTTTAAAAGTTTTACAATACTTTAGGATAAAACGCACATTAAGCATACAGATTTATAGCCTACCATTTTTGTGTCATACAACTGACAGCTGATAGTACTCTTTCTTAGTTTGGCCATCTAAACTATATATATTTTACAGTGTTAATGATATTGTCCAGTTACTTTGCATATTTCAGTGTTTCATAGGTAAAATAGGTTTTAATAATTTTTAGGCCTAGTCTAATTTTGTCAATGCTGTTTGATAGTATTTCAGGTGACGTAATTTTATATAAATGATTCAAAATATATACACCTTTTAGCCATTTCAAACCACATATGGCCTACACCTGCTAGTTAACAGTGATACAATATCTTGTACTACATATTAGCCTATGACCTACAAACATAACAGCATGTTCATTACAACGCAGTGATCGACACATTAGGCCTATACTCAGATACTCAAAAACACATATAGCCTAACTATTTTCCCTCTTTAGAAATCTAAATCTCATTTCTAATTCAACTGAATTGTAACACTGACATTTAAATCAAAACTGTATTACAACATTACAGCAAATTACAGTACTTTCAAAAAACATTGACTAATTTAATTACTCTTAAACAATTTTGAAATAGTTAAACCATACTTAACCTAATTCTCTACTTATAGATAAGATAATTTTGTACAATAAATTCAATCAATGATCACAGTATTATAATTCCACAGCCTCAATTTTAATAATAGCCTATTACAAAAATAGTTTCAAATAATATTCAATAGCTTTAAAGCAAAAATAATTCCAAACTAATGGGAATTTGTTACACCTTAACAATTCACCAAAAGTAAATGCACATTAAATATTGTTCAAATTAACCAATAAATAAGCTACAACAGTTATTATTAAGCATACTATCCATAAATAGGTCATTAACAGCATATTATTTAGCCAAGGTATTGAAACGTCCCGGACATCTGGAGCTACAATATAAGTAACCGAACGCAGGTAAATTGTTTTGTGTGTTTATGATCTATTGTTTACAGGTATTATACTGCTATATATTCTTTATTTAAAGCTAATTACAGCTAATTATTACCTTCATATTTAATTTAATTCCTACACGCCTACCAGGCTTTTCCATTTTCAAATTGAGCGGGTGATTACAGATAAATAATTGTCTATTTTTGTATTTTGTTGTTTTCAGAAAAAAAAATTTTCCAGTTATTTACAGTTATAAACAGTTTTTAGGTATTTACGTCCCTCAGAATTGCAGCTAATTCATCAAATAGATATTACAACCTACAATATTTAATAAATCTTTATATATTACAAATAAAGCCAAACTTTTAAATAATATTAGTAAATACTTCCATAAAACAATAGTTCAAAACAAATTTATTTCAATAAATAGTTTTCATCCTAAACCAACAATATTGAATTACAATAAAAATATTCTACATAATATAAAAAACACAACAGTTCATTAAACTAGTTTACAACCAAAATAAACAACTATGGCCAATGAAATTAATTGGGATCTGACCGTTCCAACACCTTTCCCATTCCCTCTAAATATCAAACCTCCACACCGCAAATGGATCAGCAAATTAACAGCAGCCCAAGCTAACCAACTACTAACCTATTGGCAAGTAATCCCAGAAGCAACTCTCGAACTAAATCGCAGTTTAATTCGTGAACAACTCGATCTTTTTAATGACTCCCAACCGACATTACCGACAACACCTATACCTATAGATAACCAAAATGCTTCCGTGCAACAACCGACCCAAGTAAAACCTAAATCACCAGTATCGCTCCCATCATCAGCGTTAAATATAATAAAATTAATAAAAACAATCGATACTCGTCCTTCCGAGGCGACTCTACGAGCGTTATGCCAAATTAAACGTACTGCTTACCTATATCCCAACTTTGACAAATTAATCCTTTTAGAACTTATACCAATCACAACAGGCCTACCAGCCTCACTTTTAGAAAAAGCTATAAATTCCAACGCCACCATAGATCAGTTTTGTAAAACAATTGTCACCGCCTTATTCCCACCCCACATTAAGCATACAGTTATATCAGATTTAGTATACAGACAACAGAGAATAAATGAACCCTTAGCTGATTTCATAACAACCGTGCGTGATATGTCTAGTTTATTAATACCGGAAATTACACCTTTCGACCAGGTCCACTTGATATTGTCCGGCATGTGCCCACAAGCTATGGCTCGATTGGGAACGGTTGATTTGCCATCAACCGTTGACGAATTGTTACAACTAGTACCACACTTGGAACGCACTTATCCTCAGCACAATAATAATGGCAACACACATCAACCCCCTAACACTCACAACCAACCAAATCACTATCAATCTTTTCGAACATTCAATCACCCACCAAACCAAACAACAACACCGAGAACACCACAACAGTACCGACAATACAACAATAATTATAACCCACCAAATCAATACCGAAATCAATCCACGCAACAATATCGTAGATATTAACACAGTATAATATATTCAGTGTAGAAATTAATAACTCTTATGCGAAACCAAATTAAAACTACATAACAAAATTAACCCAATTAAGGATTAATCTGTTCTACTATTAAATTAAATTTAAATATTATTTAACAAGATAAGATTGAATACAATACTTATCGTTAAATAAGAAGTTAATTACCAAACACCCTACAGTATTTACCGTTTTCCCCCACTCAATCTAATTATCAACCCGATCGTACCGACCTGCCTTTGCCGAACACCTGGCTCCGATCGGTGATATTAGATTATAAGCTATTTCTTACTTCCTACTTCATTCTTCTAACTTATAACAATAGCACACACCTCTAATCTATCGATGGTTTCGTTCGGTCGATAGGTATGGCTTGGGTAATCTCTTACGAGGGCTTACCTCTACCAAACATGACGTAACAACTATTCGATGATTAGAGTCTTTTTTCAGCTCCATCAAAAATTTTTTTTTCCCATTACATTTATAAGGTCTCACCAAACGTCCAGTCGTTTTTATATGTATCGCCGTGTGTAACCAGCTCCTTTTCTTAGACTATTATTTTTAATTTTGTTCATTGGATATAACATTAACTTCATTGCATCATTTTTTTTTTATTCTCAAATAGTTGTTATGAGCTTTACATCGGAGATATTTGGGAATGATGACGACTTTTGGAAAAAGTAGTTATGGCCGACTACCAGAGAATCTTTATATTTGCATCCTTTCAAAACCTTCCTTAACTTAGAGTCAACAACAATATTTACATCAAATTTTTTTTATCCCAAATCATCTATCCACCCACATCAGAACATACAACATTTTGTTATACTATCTACTTTCTCTTTATTATCTATCTACCACTCTGGTCTGTCTTAGTTTATAAGTTAGTTTTAGTATAAATATATATACATTACGGATTTAGTATTTAAGAATACTTTATACTATTTAAGTTAATTTCGAAACAAATCGTACCCACCCCTTAATTACGTCGTGCTCTACAACGTTCCGTGCGAATCAATCGACGCGAGATAATCCAATCCAGGACGACGCGTCGAACTCCACGTAAGCAACGAATAACACGACGTAAGTTACCAAATAATGCCATGTAGAAGGGGAAACAACAATTTCTTTCAGTTAATCTTGCGCAGGCCAAAGGTTATATACTTAAATTCGTGCCTCGACTTGTACTTTTTAAAACCAATTCCTATATTCTATCCATTCTCTGCATATATTGATATTTTTGTTGTGTCTCACGATAAACATTTTTGTGTTTATTAATGGTTGTCGTTTCGCCAGTTTCAGCCTACCAGCCGAAACTGTGCCCTCAATAGTAATTAAACCATATATTGGTTTTTGTGTTTTTTCTTGTTTGTGTCTTAATGTTTGTATAACTTTTTGGTCTTCTTTTTATAAATCTATTAACTTAAGCGTATACACCCAATTTTATATTTTTCTTCTGCACTAATCACCGCACTTGCTTTTATTATATAACGCGAAAACCCAATAACCTTATAACCATCCTTCACCCAAAAAAACCTAACAATATATAACTTCAATTTATCTCAATCATGTCGCGCCATTGGTGATGAACAATTTTGGTAATTTAATTTTAAGATAACTTTAGTAAATTCAATAGATTTAAGAGAAAATTCTAGTTCATAAGTCAAATAGATTACCTACAATAAATCAAAACCTATACACCTATACCTATACACCTATACCTAAATACCTAATTTACACCATTACCTAACCTTTACACTAAAAATAACCTCACCTAACAAAAAACCTAAAACTAAATTACCAAACTATCATAACACCTTACCTAAACCAAAAATTCGTAAGGATCATCACCAACAGAAATAGATTATCAAGAACTGCCACATATATGACTCAAGTAAAGAAGCCCAGCGGAAGATCAACAACCAATAGAGACAAAATCTACAAAAAAAAAAAAAAAAAAAAAAAAAAACCCA
>JAGFPH010002895.1:99587-114486 GCA_018207615.1 Philaenus spumarius | reverse complement strand
CCTTGCATACGCAGCCTTAGGGGGACTCATCATTGATCTGTTGCGGGTTGGAAGAAGGAGACCTGTTTGCGCTGGACATCGTTATTTATGCTTCTTATAATTCGAGAATTGATGCAGAGGATCCTTCACTAAAAAGTGTGACGAAAAGCTGTCCAATCTTCTGAAGACTGTTGAGTACCAACTGCAGCACTTTGGATTCAATATTTTCGTATGTGCACTCTCATGAAGAACTTCATCAGAGCTGAAAGGACAGGTGACTAAAAACTACACCCACAGAAAATGCAATATCATTGATGGAGGGTTCCTGCTACATAGGGTGGTTTGGACGAATTCAAGCGAAGCAACATTCCAGGTAGTCTGCCAAAACTACGTGGACTACATCAAAAGGCACTTTGGGAGCAATGCTATAGTGGTTTTTGATGGTTATCCTAGTGGCATTAGCTACCAAGACAGTAGAATGTTATTGGCGTTCCTTGCTGTACCCCTCTACTAAGTTTGTGTTCTCCAAGACAACAGCAGTCAGCACCACAACGCAGGGAAACATTTCTCTCCAACGAAAAAAACAAGATGAATTTCATAACGATGCTGAAGGGTGAACTGGAAGCCAAGGGGATCCAAGTCAAGCAGGGAGTAGAAGACGCTGATGTGCTGATCGTACAGACTGGTGTCTCAGTTGCCGAGGATTACGACAGTGTTGTCATTACAGGGAAGGACATTGATCTTCTGGTGCTGCTGTATACTTTGGGGTTTTCAAAGAAAAACGGCTACTTCCAAAAGAGTGGGAAGGGTAACACCCCAACCGTCCTTTATTCTTCCCACTCTTTCAAACACGGGCCACAGGTGTTCTGCGACACCACCGATAGCTTCGACACCACTTCAGCACCCTTTTTAATTTTGAAGAAGAAGGTGATACAGACGTATCAGAAGAACCCCGGCTTCTCCGAGATGTTGGAGATTTTCAAGGATCCCGAGGCAGCTCCAGCTCAAATTGCTGACGTTGGAAAGAAGTTCTTGGTGAAATTGTATGGCTGGAACATTGGACATGACAACCTCGATGGCCTGAGATACCGCATTTTCACCACTGTCGTGGCAAAGCCGAGCTGCCAATTTGAAAGACTGCCACCATAGATCGTGAATAATAAATAGATCTTGCATCCATACGGCAGCAGAGTGGCGAAAATTAGGTTGTGGGGATAATAGTGCATGATCGCGCCGCGAGTTAGCGCTAGGGAGAAATCATTGGTAGCATTGGTGTTTCACACCGCTTCCGTCGTTTCCCCAATAGATACCGCCAATATCGTCGAATTTCCAGTGGAACGAAATATTGCATTGGATCGGAGTTCTATTAGGTTATCCAAATACAATGCTGCCACCAACCAGAGATGCCGCTAAGTACCATTCATTCAGGACTTACCAACAAGTCCAGACGTGGATGGGAAGCCAAGGGGTCTACGAGAAGTTGTCATCTGCTTGGTGATGGTAAATTACCAAACAAGGTGGATATTATTATTCTCGTCATCCTGAAGAAGTACACTTTTTATTTTTAAATCCCCCCTCATTATTATTCAATCTTGTAACAAAGTCACCAGTGTTAATTGAGTAATTCATAGACCCCGACAACTTTGAAAACGACGACGACGATTACGAGGATCGTGTAGCAGAACCCAAGCGCTTCAAATTGTTGGTGGCCTCATGAAGTTTTTACACATAAATTGTATATACTTGCATTATTGGACAAACTACCATTATTTGTATATTATTCTTTAATTAATTCTTGGTTATTATTCATTGATTTCAACAACCTAATCTATGTTTATTGAGGTTCAAGATTATGGGTTGGCAGTAATTACAGTAGTAGGGTAACACGATAACATTGAAATAACTACACTTCACAAAATAGGCACTTGGTCAGCAAACCCCCCCCCCGCCCCTCGTGTTCCAATATGTCGATATTTATTTTGAAATAAAAAAAATAAAGTTTGAAACATTACCTTTCCAATGGTATTTGCTTTTTTTGTTTTTTTTGAGATTGGAATGTTTTTAGTGGTTGAAATATTCCATACAATCACGCGTTGCAAATGTATTGTCGTGGCACGGAATGACTGCACTATAATAGTGAAGTCTGCCGGTTGTAGGGTTAAAGAGGTCTGCACCACTCAGAGGACCCCTCCCCCGCGTGTTCCAACATGTTGATATTGATGAGTGATTACCATAATTACTGTAGAACTGATGGTAATTGATAGTTAGGGGACCAAAAACGAAGGTTTTGGCCAATTTTTGCCATTTTGAGAAAATCTTTCTAACTTTGATCGGCTGTATCTCGGTTAATATTAAGTTTAGGAAGAACTTTAAGGATACTTGTAGCAGATACTTGTAAATTGTAGCAGATTTACTGTTCTACGACTTTGAAAATAAATGTTTTGGTCGAAAACCGCTTAGTTTAGAAGTTATAAGTTAAAACCGACAAAAGTCCGAAAATTTTGAAGTTTTTCGGCCCCCCCAAAATTAACACAGGGTCCTCGAGTTGGAAAACTTGACAGAGTCATCCCACAGCACCCCAAACAACCTGTAAAAGTTTCATTAACTTCGGAATTTTTTCCAGGTACAATGTACATATCTACTGGACTACTGGTATTGTTACACTCTTAATGAGACCCACAAGTCTGTAAACAAATCTTTACTGTTTGTGTTTTTGATCATACTCAAGACTACTTTTGGTGTGACTTTGTTCTTTCCATGATCCAAAATCGAACTTGCATGTAAAAGTTCATGATACAGTTCAATTCCGTTGATATCAGACACTTTGGTTGTTTTGTCAGTTAAATGTCTTTCAAGGTCCAAAAAACTTTGTTTTAGATTTTCTTTTCCTGGAAGTTGAGCAACATTACCCAAAAATCACCACACTTGTTGGTGTGTTTTCAACGCAGTAGGCCTCTTCTTAAGTGAGTTCAAAACGTTATCCACTAATGGATAAAAAACTTCTCTCATAAAAGTTCCTTCAGGTGACGATTGCACTTCCTCAGAAGACTCATACAAAACAACGCGTTTTCGTTTACAAATCCTTTTCTGGGGAAAGCACGTTCGATACCAAATGCAGTAGCTATTTCTTTCTGTTCACATCGATCTTTGCATATAAGAATCAGTTGTCAATAATATCTTGACAATGATAGTGTTTCGACAATGTCGCAAATATGTTATTTACAAGAAACACACCTTCAAAAACTCGGTACCAAGCTCGTCACTACTCATGTTTATTTTATAAGTAAACGATCGCGCGAATTGTTTAGCTGTCGAGTGCTCGTCGTGTATTAAATCAGTATAGTGTAGGGGGAAGCGGGAGTACGCGCTTCGTGTATTCTCGATTCGCGTAGGATAAACTTGATCATGTCGGCATCGAAGAAGATACTCGGCCGATATGAATTTACTTTTCCGGAGAGTTTTGAGAAAGTAGAGGGGGTCCTACGAAGGGTCACTTTCTGGAGAGAATTCTCTCTTGAAATAACATAGTTTCGGCGTTGGCATGAAGAAAATACTTTTTTACCCATGGCGGCGCCCAAGGCGATTGCCTCGGTCGCCCCACCCACGCGACGGCCCTGAATGTATTATAGGCCTATGTAGCCTACTGGGATAATATATAGGCTACTAAAATACACTTGTTTTCTTTGTCTTCTGTCATTGGGGATGGAAGTTGTACTGCTGTAAGTTATAGGAAGAGGCAAAAATGTTTGCAATATAAATTATGTATCTAAAATGTAATCGAAAGTTGTAGTACAATAATTTCAAATTAGCCGTGAGTTGATCAGGGAAGTTGAGAAATAAATTGGGGAAATTAACTACCAAAATTTTGTAGGAACACGTTCACTGCTAACTACGCACATGTGAGCTTGACACTGAACACTATGAGAAGCGGCCGACGCACAGTGCATTGCGTGCTTCGCAAGCAAACCCCCGTATTGAGAGCATTTTCAATAAACAGAGCATTGCGTGCTTTGCACGCCAATTTTAAGCCTATGTGCTTTAAAATATTAGTGATTTTTACTTAGAAAGGTTCAAAAATAAAAGGTCAGCTCCTAGCATAAGAAATACGAAATTTGCATAGCAGTAAACGTGTTAAGGAGTACCCTCCCCTCCTTCGGCAAAAGGAGTCCAGGGATATTTTTGACTTAAAATTTGGGAAGCCAATTTGGCTGTTCAGGTGAAATACTAACCCACACAGCATTGAGTCTGTACCTTTACACCGTCAGTGAATACACAAAGACCTATAACACTCCTAGAGACCGCACCCAGTAGTGACCCAGCAGCTCATGTTTGAACTCTTGTAAAAATAAAATAAGTACATGTAAAATCAAACGGCACATAACATTTAAAACATATTGTAGTGCTAATCTCTTTAAAGGAAAATACCTGACCATAGTTAATAATATACATATTTTCCTTTCCCCGGGAGCTGGAGGGGGAGGGGGCAGAAAATTTGTATTATTCTGTAACACATGCACGGACAGATATGATGATATTTTAAGTCTATTTACCTATACAAAACCCTTACAACTACTTGCACATTGTGTTAAAGAATAATCCAACATCCAAAGTTGACAGTTGTTTGAATGAAAGAAGCTGTTACAAATAAGCATGTAATGTTCAGCCAATGAAAACATCTGGTCCAGCCAAAACTCTGACATTGTACCTGGTTTCTATTTTCTTTATCAGAAAGAAGCTATAAGTTATTCGTCTCATAATTAACAGTCTGACATTGTTTGTAGTCGGTCTATAAATAATCCAGGATTCAAATTGCCATTTTTCAAAAATACATCAATATAAAATTCAGTATTGTACAGAGGCAAAACAGATATTAGAAATTTAACAAAACAAATTTTCTAGTTGATTCGTTTTTCCTCTATACCTACTTCTCTATTTGTAACCAGTAAAAACTTTACTGTTTCGTTTGAAAAACTAACAAATGTATAAAAATGAAAAAGTTTAAGCAAAATTAATTCATAAATAATGTAAAACCGTAGTATCACAGTATATAAACCATAGTTTGATTTTGAATAAAAGACATTTTTAATATTCTAAAATATAATGTTAAGTTAATTTTATTTCTCATCAACATTCATTATTTTTTTCGCATTAGCATTAAGTAATTGTCAAATCTGTTATACGCGTAAAATACAGTACTTAAATGCTAAGCTGTTTTCTTAAAGTTTCTTTAATCCGTAGTATATTATGTCATGGCATTGTTTTTCAATTCCATTAGGCCTACAGCTTCATTTCTGTACATCTTCAGAATGTGAGACTAGCAAGTTATGTAAGGATTAATACTTTTTTGGAGTATTCTTACATTATTTTAAATTGTAAAATACTTCGAGCAGGCCTACTCGATACACAATAGACCATCAATATAATATTAAGTCTGTAATAGTGGCGTAACTACATTGATTGGCGTCAACTGACTGAGCGTAGCATGGGAGTTGATGTTATTTAGTTGGCTATTATCTCTGAGACTGTCGTAAGGATAACATGGCTTATGGGCGCTCTGTACTGCACGGTGAACGTGGAATCGGGTGTAGATGACTCCTCTCCACCCGTAACCAATCCTACCCCCACGGTCTTTTACCAGGTAGTAATTAGACATTATTTTTACTCTAAATTAAAATGGAAGTAAGTTAATTTAAGTATAGGACATTCTTTACATAACCAAACTAACTGTTGTAATTAAATATTTGTAACCAGTTATGCCAATGCTATGAAGTATCATACTCAAAAGAACATGCAAGCTTTAAGTTTAAACTAATTTATCATCTTTAAAATGGAAAGAAGGACTTCAACTTTAAGCATCAAACGTCAAGGTTTATTATTAACAAAAATCTTGTAAGTTGTTATAATAATTACATTTATTTAAACCTCTTCTTTTTCTTCAAAATACAAAGTGAAAATACTTGACGGTTAACGCGTAAGGTAGATAGCTGCGTGGGAGGCGCGGCAGTTCAGGGGGTGTTATTTACGCCACTGGTAGGTAATTATTACCTGTTGCAAAAAAAAAAAAAAAAAAATCCAGGTGTGCTTAAGACCACACGGGAGAAGTGTAAACTATGGCGATATTCTGATATTTCGTAAAAATGTCCGAATTTGAATTTTCAGTTGAATTATCTGTTTTGGTGCTCCCAGAACCCCCAAAAATTGTTTAGTGCAATTATCTGTGTTGGTGCTCCCTGAACCCAAAAATATTTTTAGTGGAATTTTTTGTTTTGGTGCTCCCTGAACCCAAAAAAGTGTTTTTAGAGTGGTGTCTGTCTGTTAGTCTGTCTGTATGTATACACGACCAGAGAGGACACTATTGGTCCGATTTTCATGAAATTTGGTATGTAGGTACTAAACCCTAATATCTCCAGTCGTTTTTTTCTTTTTTTGGAATTTTTAATTTTTAAGGGTAATTTACCCCTAAAACCCCATAAAAAACGACAAAAATGCAAATTTCTCAAAAACGGCTCTAACGATTTTGATCAAATTTTCAGTATTTATAGTGATTAAGATGGCAAACAAAATGACAGCACCCGCTTTTATCAAAACTTCGGCGTTTTATAATTATGGGGAAATGTTTAAAAATAAACAAGTTTGTGTTGTCAATCTAGCATCGCGGCAGCGGCCGCACTGGGTAGCACCACGGTAGCGAGCACGGCCAGTAATTCAAAGGTCGCGCGATCGAATCCCGCCTGGGACAATAATTTTTTTATACGATTGACGTAGGTAGAATATTATTTTTTTGTTTTGTTCTAAAAAGTAGTAAATAAAATGATTAAAAACAATATTATTTTGACTACAGTAAGTTGGGAGAAAGTTTGTGTCAGTTAACTGATACCGTTTATTCTGATTTACACTTCAAAAGTATAGAAAATATTGAATAAAAACACAATTTATGAAATGAGGAAGCACAATGTCCAACACAACTTACGAAATGAGGAAGCACAATATCCATTTCAGAGGTATTACCAATTAAACTATTTTAACACAACTTACGAAATGAGGAAGCACAATTTCCATTTTAGAGGTACTGTATTACCAAGTAAACTATCTTTTAATGCGTTTTTGGTCATATATCGCAACAATTACTGCAGTTACTGAACAGGAACCGATTTTACTAAATTTATCTGCTAGTTTACGTAAATTAAATTTTACACCTTAATTAACGGCCTACATATTTCAATAGGGATTCGTTTCTGTGAGTAATCTGAAACACGGGTGAAATCTTTCGCCAGCTGTAACTCTCTAACGAAGTATTTCCGGACCTATGAATATATGAACTTTTTCATTATTTTTTGCTAGTGGAATCAGCTCAAAAAGTGCTCTTAACATTATCCAAATAACTTATTATTTTAGCTCATAATAACTTACAAATATTTTGTTTCTAGAGCAATTCTGGGTATTGATGACAACTACCTAGAAATAAAATTTTCCTTTTTTGCCAATATCTCTGTTATCCTTTAAGCTACAGACAAAATAAAAAAACCATTGTGTTTGTCATTAAAAAAGTAAATTTTTTTCTCTTGTAATTTTTTCGTAAAGTAAGCGGTTTTTGAGATATTTGACATTAAAAATTATAAACATCCGCCAGTTTGAAAATATTTAAAATAATTTTCTAATTTTTTGTACAGTGATAAAAAGTTTTGCAAAAAATAGGTATACAAAGTTTGAGCTCAATATCTTTTCTACTTCCAAAAATATTAAGTATTTTGTAAAAAAACTCATATAGACAGACAGACGACAAAATAAGCTCCGTAGACCCATGTTTATATTGTGAAAAAATATGTTTGTCAGGACCCCAGGAACATATCCAAAAAAGGGGTCCAGAGAGTTCGGGGACACTCTGTATATAAAAGACAAATACCACTCACTCACTGACTCATCACGAAATCTCCAAAACTACCAAATGGATTGGAACGAAATTTGGTATGTATCTTCTTCTAGGGCCATAGGTAGATCCGTAATTTCCAGAGGAGAAGTTTACACTTCAAAAATACAGTATTTCTAATAATAAATTACTATTACACTTTTTTCAAATTAAAATTGTTTGTGGGAACTGGATTAGATTATTCATGAAAAGTGAATCAATAAGAACCAAGTTTATAATCTTTAGGTTTTCTATATTATTGTTTTCATAAATTTGTTGTTGTAAATTGGGTTATGTGTATTTTCTTTAACATGGAATTTATTGCAATAGTATTAAAAACAGCTGTTAGATGCTGTCATTTTATTTACGTGTATTTTGTACTAGTCAAAATGCCCATGAGTAGCTAAAAAATAACATTTGTATCTAATAGTGTAAAACGAATGGCGAGTTTCGTCCAAATCGATGTTTCCCATTTAGGCAGTTTCCCTATTAGCGAACTTAGTTTGTAGAACATTATTGACATCTATCATAGTGCTTGTTTGCATTAATCCTATTTATATTGTTTTAATCTGATACAAATGAAGTCGGATCAAAATATAAAATTATAATATTAAATAACATGGCAATCATAATTTAGTTTAAAACATTGTTTTCTATATTCCTATGATTAAATCATAACCTAAACATTATTAGTCCAGTGAATAGAGGGGGGGGGGGGGGCTACGCTACAAAAGGTGCGGTAGTCCTGGATGTTTTATATGTTGGGACCATTTATTAGGTATAATTAAATAGTTATAGTAACGAATCCAAGTTTTCGTCATCCTAGCCCCATGCCAACGTTAAGTCAATGACTACATATCAATGACTACAATATATCAATAAGACGAAAAGTTCCAATGTTAAAAATTCAGCCCAAAACAGCAGGTATAAAAGTGTGTTTTTGCGGCCCGCCGTTAGGAGCGCTGAGCGCTCTTTTTGCCGACGAGTGTCAGATTCAATGAAGTGCAGAAGAGAGACTGGGGGAGGGGGGAGAGAGAGAGAGAGATAGAGCATTAGTTTTCCTCGAAAACTAAGCTGTGCAGTGTGAAGGTAAAAACCACGCTTCATTATTACATAAGACCAATTGGTCTTATGACATTGGTCTTATGACATTGGTCTTATGTGGTCGTTATAATACACTTAGCAGAGCTGTAAAATTATGAAACTTTTACGATTCGTAGGTAAGAACCATATGATTCGTATGTTGTAAACAAAGTTTAATTAAATTACCTGTTTCTTATTTCTTTGATCGATATTTCAACAATGATGTTTAATTCACAACATCAATTTCACTCAATACAATTTTCACTCTGCTGGAAAGATTTTCTAATTTTTGGTCAGAGACAAAGTGTCTGTTAGAAAGTTTTAAATAAAGGTTCAAATTAATGTGCAGTTTTAATACAATAAAGAACATGTTCCTCAAGGATTTGAAATTAAAAATATAACAATACTGGAAATGTTATACTTAAAGTTATAACTACAGTACTAGAAGTATCAACCCCTGCTCGCTTCGCTCACCAAACCCCGCGGTGAAGCAAATGCAAACAGATTACCACTTATAAAACAAAGGTGTCAATCATGGGAAGTATACAAATTTATTTTTATTGTGAAGGGGCTGTTGCCCCCAGTTCACCAATTAGACGTAACTATGTAAATTTCGTATGTTATTATTTATTTTATTTCCTATAAAACACTTAAAATTAATAATTGCCCAATTTTCCGTTCTCTAGCAGGAAAGTGTAACAATCAACATTCTAGCCTGTTTTTCAATGAGTTGGTGAATGTTGTACTTTTAAAATGAACTGAACACGGGACACGGTACCTCAACTTATTGTCTGGTAGTTCTGCAAAATCGTCATTTCCGCAGTTAACTATCCAGTCTATGCATCTGTAAATAATAACTTTGCATTGATCCCATAAAGTTTAATTATTTTAAACACATCTATCAGTTTATTTTTCCTATTACCAACATCCTTTTTTAAAAATAATTGGAATAAGATTATAAATGCTACTTCAGCAGCGAAACATAACTAACAAAATAGTCTCAAGTCCCTCATTTAAATAATTCTTTGTATAATAAAATCATTTATAAGTGCAATTTATTAGCGCGCCACAAAAGTGAGATGTGTAAAATCCAATATAAAATTCAAATTTAGCACTTCAAAAAACATAAAGAAAGTGAGTTTCGTCAAAAATGATAGACAAATAACAAATTTGGGTTTCAGGTTCGCTTGGTTTGTTTAAGAAATATTGCAATATAAGATTTGTAATCAGTGCATAAAAAACAGTGTGTTAATAATACAATTATTTTTCCCCCGCGTTTTTAATGGTGGGGGCACATATTGATAATTGGGAATTTAGGACTTTTCTGGTTAACTGTACTTTGAGGTGCTTCAATCCTGCTGCACCTACGGCTTGATTTTGAAAAACTCGGAATCAAACCCATGACTATCAATCCGTAAATATATGTATTTGAAATTTGACAGTTTGAATCAATTGTTTGTTTTGTAAAGGAACAGTTTGAGGCATTAAATTTTACAAATTCAAGTAACATTAAAACGGTCGTATCTACAAACACTTTTAATGTCTGCCTTTTAGAAAGGTAAAAAGATTTTTTACACTAAAAAGTCTGCAAGCGTGTGCGCTTACGTGGAAAGTTTCATCTCTATATTGTTAGTGGGTTTTAACTAATAATTTTTAATTAAAATATCACATACAGACTGATAGAAGGAACGCTCATTTTAGGACATACCTTCATAGGAATTTTTTCAATCATTTTTACGCTTAGAATCATATCCTGAATGGCGTTTTCCGCCAGTTAGTGCACGCCCCTCTTGGGGGCGATGTCCAGGATCGGACGGCGATAATATTTTATTGCAATAATAAATTTAGTCAAATGCGTTTCATTTATTTTGACCCATAAAACTGTTTGTTTACACAAATTTGTATTAAATTTATGCAATTAGTAAGTACTTAAGAGTAGTCCTGGTTACTAAACCATATTTGCAATATTTTTATTGGCAGAATCTATTTCACTTAGGAGGTAAAATGGAGGCAATACTCAGCGTTTGTGTAACTTTCCATAGTTAATTAATAAAGCAAACACAGTTTAAAACACGAAAAACTTAATGCTAAAATGTTTCTAAATGCAATACTATGGATACAATTTTGTTTGTTTCTTTTTTAGAACAATAATAAAGTCAACAAAAACAGAATCAGCTGGTGCCGATTGTTACTATATCATCACAAACAATAAGTCAGACAAAACTCAAATCAGCTGACTCCTACGAGTTTAGTATTAACTGAAACAATTCTTAAAAGAACTTACCAATAGTATAAATTTAATAAAAACTTGTATAAACAAACAGCTTTATGTGTCAAAATAAATGAAACTGATTTGATTAAATTTAATAATTGCAATGATAAATACAGAGGGGCATGCAGTGTCTGGCGAAAAATACCATAAGTCCGTTATTCTCTAACCATTTTTTTAAAACGAACTTAATCGATAGGGAATTCAATTTGCAAAAAAAGTTATTCTTGACATTTTTTTCCGGAAAGGGCTAGTTATTTCGTTATTTCCGTTCGAAAGTTGTAAACGGTCGCCATTTTTAAAATATTGAAGTCACGTCAACTTAACTTTTTTCCCATTTAGGTAATACCATTGAAGAAACAACACTAGTGTTGTTTCTTCAATGGTAATACTATCAAAAGGTTGATAGTCCTCTGTCATAGCTCAACGGCTATGGTACTTGCCTCATAAGCAAGACGTCCCGGGTTCAAACCCCGCGGGGGACCACAAAATATTAAAAACCCAAAAAAACATGCTCGTTAGCCGAAAGGCCCAAAGTGGCATGGAAAGCAAAAAAAAAAAAAAAAAAAAAAAAAATCAAAAGGTTGATATAAATTTGGTATTATTTCGTTTAGTAATTTTTTAGATATGCATTAAAAAAAAAACCATTTTGGTCACAGTAGGACAACCAAAATGATTTTAGACAAATTAACAGTGATTTGATGTTTATTTTGTACCCAAGAACAATTCCAAAACAATATGTGACAAGAGTTATGAAGCACCCTGTTTTAACCCTTTTTTTACCCTCGTCCTTACAAATTCCCATTAAAAATTAACTGTCAATACATTTAAATAAACTTCACAAAGTCATTGAGTCTTATATATGTTGATTAATTCCCTACGACTTCTACAAGAAGTAATTCTCGTACAAATACAACACAACAGTAAAGGAAACTTTATGTATTCATACATTTCTTTGTCTTTCACTGGAAACCTGAAAAATGATATGTCTTTATTTTTCACAGATGTATTGTTGCAGTTTTTATAGGAACATTTAGATCCTCCACTTTTTGAACAGGACTGCATTGAAAAATGTAGCAGCTATTTACTTTACACACTAACAGTATTTACACTATAAACCATATTACATACTAAAACCATATTTACAAACTTACATTACTTAAAAAACATTAGAAAAGAAAACCAACTAAAATGAATTTATTTAGTACACTGCTATTACAATGTGGGAAATGAATCGCATTGACAAATATGGGGCTACGCTACCAAAGCTTGTCTGAGACACAACAATCTGCGCTCAAGGTGACATGACAGTCGGACCTCTCTGTATCTCCTTCTCTTTCCATTCTTGTCACACACTCGGCCTGCAAAACGCGCACTGAGAGCTCATAGCGACGAGGTGCATGAACTAACTTTTATACCTACTTTAATGGGCTGAATTCTACCCATTTAAACTGTTCGTCTTATTGATATGTAGTGATGTAGTCATTGGTTAAGTTGAGGCAACAAGCGCGAGTAATTATGGTCGGTCTCGCCCGCCATAAAACTGACCCTTGTTTGCCGCCTGAGTGAACCAGTAGTATACTTTAGTATAAAATTGCAATTCTGTATGTCTTAAGTGAAAATGAAGAAAAGGATATCATATTTCGTTTCATGATACTTTCCTGATAATTTTGATATCAAATTTGATTACATTTGGCCAACTTTGGGCAGTAGGCATACTAGCATTACAAACTTTCTTAGTTGAATTAACATCACTAATATATGGTTTACCAATAAAGCCACAAAAATGTACTAGAGAAGTTCATATTTAATAATGTAATAAATAAACGGTACCAGGAACTCAAGGTCACTAGATAGAAAAGGTTACCTCATAGTCATGTAAACAAACTCAAACCCCTCGACCCGTTCCCTGTCCAGTGACGTCATTATAGTACAAAAACACCGCGATACCATGAAAGATGTATGTTTCGTCGTACAAATCACCTCATTTAAAAAAAAATAGATGTATTAAACTATTTTTGGGGTTGCAGTTTTTAAAAATGATACTTAAGTTACACATTTCAACATTTGTAATTGTAAGAATATATCTTAACCTTTTCAAAAACATTATGTTTATGTCATTAATTTGCAATTTACAATAATAACAAAAGTATAATCATACAAATTTTAATTTATATTTTTACTGACTAAAATTTAAAATAAAAAGCTATCTTGGTATTACACTTTAAATCATATAACTAAAAAGCAGTCATTAAAATTGTATTTAAAATTTTTTACAGAATAAAATAAGAAAAAAATGCAATCACGATAATAAATTTTAATCTATATAATAAAAATTACATGCTATTAAATTAAAATTAAAAACTATAAAGGCTAAATTGAATACACCATTCTAAATACTTATACTTGTCTTTTTGTAAGTAAATACTTATAACTAAGTGAATGAACCACAAGTATTTGTTTTATACTTGTATTTTAAATAAGTATTCTTTTTAATTACTATTAACATTTATTTTAAACTACAAAAATAAACTTATCCTCGTAATTACTTCTTTTTGTGCCAGTAAAGAACGTAATTACTTGTACTTGTAAGTAATTTTGTAAGAACTTGTAAGAAATATTTTTTGAATTGCTAAAATAAAATAAAATTAAATTCTATTGAACAAATCCTGATTACTAGGAATTGGTTACACACCAATTTTTATACATGTTTTGTTTTAGTAGCATAATTATTTTGATTGTTTTTACAAAACATTATTAATTTGTAAATAACCTAAAATAATTTGTAAATAACAAGCAAAAGATAAATACATCAGAATTAACAAAATAGCATTCTAAAATGTATCTGTCTATGATAGCCTACATATAAATTGTATGGAGTTTATCTAATTGGGCGGCAGTATTTTTATTGAATATGTAGGCCTATTTTTAATATTCATTGCATCAACTGTAAATAAATTATATTAGTATATTTGTTTGTTTTTTTAACAAGCTTTGTGTGGGAAGTCTTAAGTTATAGCTTTTGCTTATTTTTTATTCAACAGACTCATTAAGTTAAATTGTTGAACAATAAGTTATTTTCTACAATTTTAATGCAAAAGATAGCCACAGAAACTACTTTTAGGCCCTAAATCAAAATATTAAGACAAAAGAAAATTATAATAACATTTTATATGAGTAAATGGGATTATATTATTTACTATTACAATAGAAACAAAAAATATCTAGGCCTACCTCTGAAAAGATATATCAGTTCTTCCTTCTTGTTTTGCTTTTCCATAATAATATTTGCAAGTTGCAACCGCACAAACGGAACCACCTTTAGGTTTATTTATTGATTTTCTATCCATTGTAAATAATATGTTTCTTCTACTTTAAACACTTTATATACACTAATTTAAAAAAAGTTTAAGTTTGAACAAAAAACACAAGCCGTCAAACATTCACAAATGAGTAACGTGTATAAACGTAAACGACAAAACTTTGATCACTGTCAAGTTGTACCAATAACTACGTCACAGTCCCCACTCCACTTTTTTTGATATTTCCCGAATGAGGTAACCTTTTCTATCTAGAGACCTTGCCAGGAACTGGCACATACTTTCTCACAAACATATTTAAATTATTAAACAGATTCACAGTGACTTCATAATTGTAGGAGG
>JAGFPH010002895.1:58776-95241 GCA_018207615.1 Philaenus spumarius | reverse complement strand
AAATGATACTTAAGTTACACATTTCAACATTTGTAATTGTAAGAATATATCTTAACCTTTTCAAAAACATTATGTTTATATGTCATTAATTTGCAATTTACAATAATAACAAAAGTATAATCATACAAATTTTAATTTATATTTTTACTGACTAAAATTTAAAATAAAAAGCTATCTTGGTAATACATTTTAAATCATATAACTAAAAAGCAGTCATTAAAATTGTATTTAAAATTTTTTACAGAATAAAATAAGAAAAAAATGCAATCACGATAATAAATTTTAATCTATATAATAAAAATTACATGCTATTAAATTAAAATTAAAAACTATAAAGGCTTAATTGAATACACCATTCTAAATACTTATACTTGTCTTTTTGTAAGTAAATACTTATAACTAAGTGAATGAACCAGAAGTATTTGTTTTATACTTGTATTTTAAATAAGTATTCTTTTTAATTACTATTAACATTTATTTTAAACTACAAAAATAAACTTATCCTCGTAATTACTTCTTTTTGTGCCAGTAAAGAACGTAATTACTTGTACTTGTAAGTAATTTTGTAAGAACTTGTAAGAAATATTTTTTGAATTGCTAAAATAAAATAAAATAAAATTCTATTGAACAAATCCTGATTACTAGGAATTGGTTACACACCAATTTTTATACATGTTATGTTTTAGTAGCATAATTATTTTGATTGTTTTTACAAAACATTATTAATTTGTAAATAACCTAAAATAATTTGTAAATAACAAGCAAAAGATAAATACATCAGAATTAACAAAATAGCATTCTAAAATGTATCTCTCTATGATAGCCTACATATAAATTGTATGGAGTTTATTTAATTGGGTGGCAGTATTTTTATTGAATATGTAGGCCTATTTTTAATATTCATTGCATCAACTGTAAATAAATTATATTAGTATATTTGTTTGTTTTTTTTAACAAGCTTTGTGTGGGAAGTCTTAAGTTATAGCTTTTGCTTATTTTTTATTCAACAGACTCATTAAGTTAAATTGTTGAACAAAAGTTATTTTCTACAATTTTAATGCAAAAGATAGCCACAGAAACTACTTTTAGGCACTAAATCAAATTATTAAGACAAAAGAAAATTATAATAACATTTTATATGAGTAAGTGGGATTATATTATTTACTATTACAATGGAAACAAAAAATATCTAGGCCTACCTCTGAAAAGATATATCAGTTCTTCCTTCTTGTTTTGCTTTTCCATAATAACATTTGCAAGTTGCAACCGCACAAACGGAACCACCTTTAGGTTTATTTATTGATTTTCTATCCATTGTAAATAATATGTTTCTTCTACTTTAAACACTTTATATACACTAATTTAAAAAAAGTTTAAGTTTGAACAAAAAACACAAGCCGTCAAACATTCACAAATGAGTAACGTGTATAAACGTAAACGACAAAACTTTGATCACTGTCAAGTTGTACCAATAACTACGTCACAGTCCCCACTCCACTTTTTTTGATATTTCCCGAATGAGGTAACCTTTTCTATCTAGAGACCTTGCCAGGAACTGGCACATACTTTCTCACAAACATATTTAAATTATTAAACAGATTCACAGTGACTTCATAATTGTAGGAGGCGATTTTAAACTAAGAGATTAACTAATAAATATTATTATTATTACCTAGAGATAAAACTATTCGATCGATTTCGAACAAATTTACACCAAACACGTCAATTAGGCCTGTATAGATGCACGAAAAAAGGTTTTGAAATTTTTTAAAAACAACCCCCTCTATGGTCAAAAAACCCCCAAAAATCAGTTATTATTATTATTAGCTAAACGAGAATATTTAGAAAGATGCGGGTTTTTGCATATGGTAGGGTACATTAAAGGCTACAAATAAGCCAAATTTTATCAAAATCGTTAAAGCGGTTTTTTTATAAAAAAATAATAACTGATTTTTTGGGGGGTTTTTTGCCAAAAAGGGGGTTGTTTTCAAAAATTTGCTAAACCGTTTTTCGTGCATCTATACAGGACTACTTGACATGTCTGGTGCAAATTTGTTTGAAATCGATCGAATAGTTTTCGCTCTAGCTTTGTATACATACAGACATACATCCAGACATACAGACATATACAGACAGACATTTTGTAAAAAACACTTTTTTGGACTCAGGGGGTCCCAAAAGGGATATTTCCACAAAAATCTCAACATCGATATTTTTTGCGATCACTATAGACCTACCTTCTCTATTCTATAGTATAGTGAGAAAGTAATAATCACTATTTGAGAAAAACCTCGATACTTGTATCGTTATTTATCATAATACAAACAATTGTGTGTTTGTCCCATGTTATCACATGTGACAACGTCGGAGATCTTATGTCTAAACATATGAACTATGCGACGGATTCCAATTTTCGTAAAGTCTGACGTTTTTTTTTCAATCTTGATTTGTTAACTGTTTCTCTAGGTCGTTTTTTACCAGGTGTTACGATGTTTCCTTCATTAGCTTCCCTTCTTATACGTTCCACAGTCGTTCTGCTTGTCCCTTAAAGCCGCTGTCGACTCAGCTAACAGAATTCCAAACACTGTTTAATATAATTTCCTCTCTCCACTACTAAGTATTCTCTCTCGTCCATGGATGGTGAAGTACTTCTGCGCTAGTAGAATCCTCTCGGAGGTCTTTTCAGCTGCCATGACTAGTACTGATATAGAAAATTGTTTGTCGAAATATTTAAATCTTATTCTCAACGGAGTAATTTAGTAATGGACACTTCCTGCTAACGACTCACTCACTTAAACCGGAAACTTCCAACAGATACATTTCTGTGAATTTTCTAGTCTACTTTGTTCGAACGACATTTAAAAATGAATCATTAGACATCCTGTGTCAATTATGTTTCCTGAATTAGAGGTGTTTAGTAATGTGAGTGATGATAGAATTCACTAAGAATAAACCTAATGAATAAACTAAACTTGATAATTTTCTTATTATATGTTAATTAATGCAATATAAATACAGTCTTATCATTTATAAATAAAAAATTAATTTTGTAATTTGTTGTATTGTCTAAATCAATAGTTACAACACTTTAAGTCGGCCGCATGGGACAAACACACAATTGTTTGTATTATGATAAATAACGATACAGTATCGAGTTTGTTTCAAATAATGATTATTTATTACATTATTAAATATGAACTTCTCTAGTACATTTTTGTGGCTTTATCGTTGTAAATCATATTAGTATAATTAAATCAACTAAGAAAATTTATAATGCTAGCACAGCTCAAAGTTGGCCAAATGTAAGCAAATTTCGTATCAAAATTATCAGGAAAATATGAAACGAAATATGATATCATTTTTTAATTTTCACTTACACATATAGAATTTCAATTCTATACTAGAGTATGCTACTGGTTCACTCGGGCGGCAATAATAAGGGTCAGTTTTATGGCGGGCGACCCTAATTATTCACGCTCGTTGCTTCAACTTAACTTGAGACGGGCTTTTAATGTTTGAATGTTCACAGTTTTTACTTGTAAACGGTTTCTCGTTTTTAGAGCACATGTGATTATTGTTTTTCAAAACAATAATTTTCCAGGATTAAACATCGATTGTTCAGAAGCGAATATGAAATTAATAGACTCATACAGAAACCAATCCATTATTTGGGATCCTCTGCATAAGGGTTTTTTTTTAAATTTGAAAGTAGATGGTTGGCGAGAAATATTCGCGGAGAGGGATATATCTGTAGACCAGTGTAAAAAAATATCTTTGCTGTTGTCATACCGCTTATTATATAATATATCGACAATAATATAGGCTATTGACTGATTATTTCTTGCGACTTAAAGACCATCATAAGTTCTGAACTATTTGTTGTTGTTTTTTAAGTTTAATGTACTACCAAATTCAAGGTTTCCTTTAGTTTTTTTTGTTTTTGTCATTAGTAATGCCGCACCACTCACCATAATCGCGATATTTTCCCGTCGCGTAGACATGTCTACAACTTCACTGAAAAATGAATACTGAATGTTCGTGGGTTTCCTATGGATCGCCGGAGGTTCGTTGTTACTTTATTCATCAATTCCAAGAACGCATTCTCCTCATGCACAAAAGATATGTCAATCAGTGGTTCACTTATTTCCCGAAACGGAAATCGCTATTTTCCATTACATTTTTAGATTCTATAGTATGTAATTTTAAGACTTTACAGTACATGGTACAGAAGACTTCATTCCAGCAATTTTTTTCCAAAGTTTTATTCGAATATGCATCACTTGTTATGTAAACAAGGTCGATTTCGAATTATTTCAATAAATGACTCGGTGTCAAAATTTTGTACTGACATTTTTTAAATGAATACAAATTAATTATTGTTTTAAATTTGTAAAAATATAAATGATATTTAAAATAAAAAGTAAATCTGCTTACTTTTATTTATTGTAGATATTACTCGTTGAGGCAATAGATTGAGATCCAGTGCTTCCACCGTTTGATAATGTTAAGCGCTTAATCAACCAATTATCCATTTTGAAGTTGGGTTCTACTGACCGGATCAGCTTGGCTCGTCCAGAGTGAGTAAAAGAAAAGAGCAGACACGAATACGTCAGACAATATAAACTGTACTGGACAGCTGCGCGTTCGCGGCATTACTTTGTTGTCTAGACGCGCTCGTACAAGCACACGGATCTTTAATACGTTTTGTTAATTATTGGACGTATAATTGATGGTGGGACGCACGAATTCTCATTGTGCTCCAAGAGTGAAGAAAAACGATTACTATTTCTGATCTGCTCAAAAGATATTCACCACTTTTAATGCATTTTTTTTATGACATAGGCAAACATGAATATGTGCCATGCCAACATTTTCGGGGGTTGGGGGTTGTCCCCCTCCCGTTACTATTCCACTGCTTCCAAAGCCCTACATATATCAACATTGAATACACTAAACAGCAATGTTGTCCTTATATTTGTTGAACTCCCAATTTGTAGTTGGGTGCACAACATCCAGCTGTACTAAAACAACATTAGGAAATCATTATTATAACACAAAGCAAATTATTATTACATAATAATAAAGTAATTATTATGTAAACTGTAACAAATTATCCAAGATTTTTAGTTTAACAATCGAGAAATCAATCTGAACTTTTGCACAAAGAATAATTTTTACTTAAAAATATTTCAATTATTTGCCTTGGGCCATATTTAAATACACAAAATTGTCAATATCAGTATAAACATGCATCGCATGTAAAGAACAATTCTAAAATGTTCGTTGAAAATTTGTCATAAAACTAGTTAAAAAATGTGTTGTTCAGCGAACTTGTTTGTCGTACAAGTTTTCCCAATGTGAAAGCATCTTGATGGCTAAAGTATACAGTGAGCTTTTTGTACAGTGTTGTGTTAAGTTAAAATGGTAGATACAAGGGATCTTTGAATTAAAGGAAACTTAATGCTAGAGTTTGGGTTTATAAGTTTAAACTCAAAACTATGAAAGTTAAAGAGACCTGTTACTTCTGCGTTTTGCCAAGAAAGCTCAATCACGAGAAACACTCCACAAGTGTGAAGGAATAGTTTTTTTTAACTGAGCCATTCCTCAATCTGGGCAATGATTACATATCAATAATCAATAAGACGAACAGTTTAAATGGGTAGGATTCAGACCAGGAAAGTAGGTATAAAAGTGTGTTTGCGCCATCGGTCGCTAGGAGCTCTGCCGGCCGAGTGTGGTTCAAGGATGGAACGAGGAGGAGAGACAGAGAGGTCCGACTGTCATGTGACCGTCCTAGCGGTCGATGTAGCAAAACATTTTATACCTGCTTCCCTGGTCTGAGTTTTAACATGGGCACTTTTTGCCTTTTTGATATATAGTCACTGATCTGGGCTTCCTAACTGATTGAATAGATCTGATATTGTTTACGAATTCTGTTTACGATCTACTCTGAACTAAGAAATGGGCCTCTGTACTAAATATTTCCCATCCAACACTTTAGAAAATACTGAAGTTCAATTTAAATACTTAAGGCCTTCAGTTGTTAATGATCATTCAGGCCGGGACATGGCTGTGACCGAAACTTAATAAAAACCTCTTCCATGGCAGATTGTTGCAGAAGTTGGATTTCTTCTTCGATGGCTGTAAAATTTACTTGAGTAATAGATCTCGGAAAAACTATTTTTTTTGTGGAAAGAGAACTGCCACTTTTATGAGGAAATCGAACGACGTAAACCTCATGTTATGTTGTGTTCTTCACATCTAATATGATTATATTTTAATAGGGCCTTGACAAAAATTATACTTACATAAAAAATTTTAATATTGAAAACCATTATGAGAAAACTAGTCAATTATTCTGTTTATTTTTGTACTGAATATGTAATGGAACTTTTTGTCCATCCTGTGTTATCAAAGATTGATAAAAATATGAAAACAATTTTTTAAAGAATGTTCCGAGTTATTTTTGGTGCGTTAGAAAAGCTCTGCTAGCCTGTTATTGCCAAATGAAACTTCATAATTTACCTTCAAGTGTTTGCTGCTTACATTGACCATATGCTTTGTTCTGAATATGATTAAAATAGAGTTTTTGCCATCACTTAGTGTTGTGATTTAACAAATTTTAATCACACAATTAAACAAGTTTTATTTTTAAGGTTATTCAAACTTGTGAACAATATGTTAAAAAAAGTTTTTTTAGGTTGTTTCACACGATGTCATCATTTCATGCTCTACGTTTACTGTGCTAATACGTAGCACAGGTAACCAAAAGACGCTTGCGTGTTATACTGTACGTTAGCTGAACAAGCCATTCATTACATTTTTGTTGAAGTATTAAAGCTAATGGACGAAATCAGCTGTTTATGTTTGAATCACTTCAATTCTATGTATGTTTATTGTTTTCAATTCATTTGGTTTACTAAGGCCTACAAACAAAATGGCGTTAGGGATTTTTAACATGGTAAATGTACAGAGTAAGATTTTAAGGATGCATGGCCTTGTCAGAAAACTATTTTGGAGGGATGGGTTTTTGGACTCAAATCTTTATATCTACTACTTCGTTTTAACTTTTTATTATTTTACTTTTTTCATTAACAGATTTAATAAAAAGTCTAACCAAGTAATTATGTCTTATTATATTTAAAAAGATAGCCTATATTGATTAATTACAAGGGAGCAGACCTCCCTATCTTCCGACATGTTAGCTTATGTACCTTTTTATAAAAAGCCATTAGAGCTAGAGATCTAAAATTTTTACCATTATTTCCTACTTCCTTTGTCAACATTTTCTCCACAGGATTTTGTTTTATCTTAAGTTATTTGTTCTGCAAAATTTTTTTCATAAGTATACATTTTTTAAATGTAAAAGTTCCCATAAAATATTTTTTAACTTTTTTTTGTATTTATAAAAACCAAATGGAGTGATTATGTATAATAATGCCCTACATGTGGTCCCTACATATAATAAGGTCCTAGCTCTAGTAAAAAATACACTGTTTTCGGAGAAATGGATTTATTTACAAAACATAAAAGAGCAATATCATATCATATTATATGATATGTAGCAATATCGCGCTTGCATGGTTTCAGAAAAACATTTTTCTCTTATCTAATCCAAATGAAATATATGTTATGTTATATATCAATTTAAAGAGCAGAAAACAAGCTACAACAATCAATAAAAAAAAAACTGTTTAAATTTATTTTGTTGAAGTCTGCTCCCTAAGATATTACAATAGATTTAAACTAGCCTTCTTTGATGCAAATAATCTATAACGTCCTTTGTGTCGAGGTAGGTACATCTGTCGATGGATTGGCATTAATGCCAACCCAGTCAGTCTTTAAAATAGCCGTTGGAGTTTTGTAGATAGGATTTCAGAATGTTCATTGTTCAAAATAACGTTCTTTCAGTTGTAAAAGTCGTAAAAACTTTCAATATTTTAAACATTTTATGGATATTTGGAAATATATCGTAATCGCACTTTCAAAGGGCTTCATAGCAAAAGTCAAGCGACCTATTTCATTGAAGGGGGGGGGGGGGAAGTAAAAAACAACATAACCGGCGGGGTGGGTCTGGGGAATTTAAAAAATATAAACTCTATGAAATAGTTTTTTAATGCATTTCTTGGCCATACATATTGCCTTGAAAGAGCAAGAGTTTCTTACAGATTAAAGAATACAATAATTCGATCAAGCAGCAGAACCGCTGACGTAAGTTTATCGAATTTCCAAAATTAAACTTGTATAGGGTTTCAACCAACATTTTGGGAAATTGTCTTACTCACGAAGGCGCTGAATAGCTTGACTGCGTGTAGGAAATATACTACTGGATGCTTAGTGTTGCCAGATCGTGCCGCAGGGCAAGCGATTCTCGACCGTTCATCGCTTTGCCAGTCCCATATCTGGCAACAGCGCAAAAATTCTCACCAGCCTTATTTCGAGCTCCCGACTGTAGTAGAATTTCTTCGTACTTAAGCCTTCAGGTACAACTCACTAGATGCTTCGTTCCACTCGCAGCGGAAAAATTCGCTTTGCGAGTTTGCACTTCGACCTTACGGCCTCGGGTTATGGGCTGCCCGCTTCGTCGCAGCGTACAAACTCGGCCGTTGTTCCTTGGATCAGAAGATCCACGTGGATTTGAACCGGGTACTTTTATGGTATTTTACGTTTTGATAAATTTTTGGGAACCAAAGTCGAGTAAAAAAACAAAATGTGTAGAATAATATAATACATTTATTTTTTTTAGATAAAACTAAAAAAGTTTCTTCTCGTATGAAAAATCTAAAAAAAAAAAATAGATACTTCCGGTCAAAAAAGTGCTTCCTTTTGTTGGATTTCGTTGGCAAATAAACTCGTCCGAGCGACGTTAACAACCAAAGTGTATACCAAATTTGGGCCAAATCGGACTTCAAATGCGCCCGTTAGAGTGCGAACACATATATATAACAATTTTAATGTCACCCCAAAAGGAGTTCTGGGGACCATGATCGGTGCTCATTTACTATTCCCGACCTTAGGTTAGGTCTTACCATAAGGGTCACTGCAATAACTCATCTTTCATATGGAAATTCGCTAATAAACACTAATCAAGAGTTAACAGGAACAGGAGTAAAATCAATAACTCCACAACACGATCACTAAATCCACGATCCATTTGTTTCACTAAATTTAAAACAGCGTAACACAAACCCTCATATCACTTATTCAAGTCATGCAGTTCCAGACTGCGCGCTCCGTAAGACAATAATTGGTTAAGACACTCGGCGCAATAGCAATGAATACTTAAACATTTAAGTATTCATTGGCAATAGTACGTATTTCATGGACAAGATTATAGCTTAGCCCATGAACACTAAATATGGTTTACCTTATATCAATCGAAAATACAGAATTTACACTAAAATCTATATAAACATCAATGTACAAGTATATCGATTTGTACTAGATATATCGATTACAAAATATGCTTGCTACAGCCTTAGAGTGACGAATGATTGGAATGCAGTGTTAGTAATTTCAAATCTTGACGAATCCAAATGTGTCCTTTATTCTTTTCAAAACAAGACTATCTAACTACGTATACAAGCCTTAGAAAAGTGGCAAGTTTTGTGATTTTTTGAGTTTTCTCGTACGGCTTCAGCTGTTTAGACAACTACAATTTCAAAACGATGATTACATATGCAAATATACGATTCATAACAAATTTGTAAATACAAAAATTAATGTTTAAACATTTCCTCTCCAATGGTTTTGGTTTTATTGAGATTGGATGATTTTTGTGCTGTCTGCCACTTGCTCGGCCCGTTGGGACGAAAAAATCGTGTTGCCTGGCGCTTGTTAGAGTTAAATCAAACATATAAATCTGGCCTTAAAAAAATGTTTTAAGTGGTCATGACTCTTCCCCTGTATCCGCCCCTGCTTCAAGATATATAGAGTCCCGTTACAAAAATGTCCTACGACTTAAAAGGCGACTTTTTCGAATCCTTATTATTTTTTGCTACGTACTGAGGGAACTAAAATATAAAGAGGTATCGCTGGATTTATGATATTTGTAAGTCGAGTATAAATGAATAATAACGTCGTCTGATTGACTTAAACGAGTTTGTAATTAATTTGACATGTTGTAAAGCACTAATATAGTTTTTTCGGAAATTTATACGAACTCTTTAAAGATAGCATAGGCGTATCTAAGTATCTAATTTCTAATTTGAACAAAATTAAAAATCTTTCAATGACTTGACAAATTAGTATTTAGTATTTCATCTGTAAATTTATTAACTAAAAATGTATAACGAATTTTGAATAGACTGAATACTTACTTAAATGAAAAATTAACTATTCACGTTTATTCTCCAGACAAACGTACTGAAACTTGTGACGCATTTAAACATGCTTTTACTCGTCGTACTCTCTACAACATTGCTTTGCAATAAACTTATCTTTTATGTCGAAAAACATCGGTCTTTTGGTTAAAAAAACTAACTTTTCTTCCAAAATTTCAGTTCTGGGCCTATATAGCTGCAAAGGCATAGTCTGCAATTTTCAACTGTTTCACTTCTTTGATGTATGCAGCCATGGTAAACATAGTCAATGTAATGATGGAGTATACCGTTCTACTAAATAATCATGGGAATTGTTCGAGAGGTTCTGTTTATAAAGCGGCCTATACACGTTCAGTTTAACTGTACGTTTATCTGTATGACGTCATGTCTGTACGATAAATAAAGCTACTGCCTGGTTTTTTCGCCTGGCCATCCGATATTTTGGATTGAGCTTTTCGAGCCGTTCTCTGTTCAGTTTTGATTGCTTGTTTAATTGAAAATGTCGGTCGCGATTGACACGAATAGAAAAAAGAACCTACTTCTTTTTATTAAAACGTACATATTCCCGCGTTGTGGGATTTAGAAAATTCCGACTATAGTAGTAAAATAATAATAATTTAATGTCGCAGCTGAACAGCTGACGTGAGTTGAGAGAATATCCAAAATTAAGTTTATATGTTTTAGGGTTTCATAAAACTATTTGGGAAATTGGTCTACTCACGAAGACGTTGAATAGCTGCGTATGAAGACTTTGAAATATATAAGTCGAATTTGCTTGCACCTCAACCCCCGGCTCACGCGCTGCTTCGTTCCGCTGGCAGCTTAAAAACTCGCTTCGCACCTCGACCTTGCGGCCTAGGAATTTGAACTGCTTCCCTCGCAGCGCACACCGCTCGTAACAGAAGCTGTCCCAAGGTAAAATCCTCTTCGTGAATTGATCTGAGTAGGCTACTTTTATGGTAGTTTACGTATTGATCAGTTTTGAAAGAATCAGACAAGCTATAAGGTCATGTAAAAAACCAAATATGTTTCATTTTAGTACAAAAATCTCTAAAAAAATACTTCCAGCCAAAATAGTGCTTCTGGTTGTTGGATTTTTGGCTAATGAACTCGTCCGACCCACTTAGAAAACCTAACGTGTGTACCAAATTTGAACCAATTCGGGGCTGGTAGAATGCGAACACATGTATACATATATATAATGTTGAATGACACTCCAAAACGTGTTCTGGGGACCATGATCGGTGTTCATTGACTACTCGTCACCATAAGAGTCACTGCAATTGCTCATATTTTCTACAGAAATTCGCTAAAAAGAGCTGCAGCGTACGATCTCCTCGTTGAGAAGATGAAAACAATTGAATTCAATGCAAATAGTGATCTATTTCCAAAAAGATTAACAGCATTCTTTCATGCTTCCAAAAGAATCAAACAAATCAGGAGCTTCTGCCGACACTATTTATTTGAATGAACTGTTGTTTTTGGTAGATCAAGAAGCCTGAAGAAAGTTGTTCGACTCTCGAAGTACCACCACGCACTAACCCTTAATCATCGATGGATACTTATGTATTTGTATTTATTTTCCAATATATTAATATCCCGGCAAAACTCGCGCCTTAAAATTTTCTCTCAAGATCGAAACAAATCACTCGTAATTCGAAAGTGGAAATAGAAGGGGGGATAGATTTCGTCTAGCTGAGTTATGATTCATTACATGCTGGTAAAGTATTGTTGATTTCAGTCTTAGACTTAATGGGGACGACTTTTTTAGGTGGCGATTACATTACGTTTTCGTAATACACAGTTTTGAGTTTTCGTTTTTATTAATTGGGCAAAATGATAATTTTCTCTAATTACCAAAACCACGCTTTTTTATGTTCAACACATGGTATAACTGACACTAGCACACTACGGAAGGAAAACTGAAGAACCCAGATGAAACACTGAGGTATAGCTACACACAATCAGTTCAGTTAACCATTAAGTTTTTTTCCGATCAGGATTCAGTAAAGAGCCAATTAAGAAATGCAATTGGTTTCTTTTATGTGAACAGTTTTCCATAATCCGAATAAGTTTCTTAATTTGAGTTATTTTTTGTTTTATAACGGGATGGATTTGAATAACATATTTACTTTCATAGCGAAAATGACGGTGGTTGGAAGAAACCATGGTGATTTTACAGAATGTTTGCTTTACCCTGGATAAATCGTTCAAGATAAGTAAACAATATACTGATCATAAATATATCATGTATCTTAAAAGTTTAAGAAAATGGAAATAGTCTAGTTTTAGTCTACTTTAGTTAGCTCTTTAAACAATAAATATAATTTTGTAATTAAATTTCTAAGTAACTCAATGCTTTATCGTTTAATACACGCAAAGCCTGTATACAGTTTTATTAAAAACAGAGGTGATTTGTTGAGTGGCGCAGATGGTAAGCCCGATTGACTATTTTTGTTTACCGCACTTTTTACACTGATAAATAATATTGACTCATGACGTCAACTTGAGAACCAAACAAACGTCAGACAATCGTCATCTTAGCCACTGCCTTCACACGTGGAGCATATTTCGTCTACACAATCAAGTTTACATTGGCATTGTTGTAGCCTACATCAAAGAATCTGCAGCAGGAAGTTTGGTTAGCAGAACAGCTGTGACTTCTACGTTAGGATTTATCAGGGAAGAGTGAGGGAGGGGGGAATGTAGCCCGTTACTCCAGACTAGTTATAAAACAGGATCTCAGTGAATAAGAGATGTTTCATACAGGTGTATTCAAGTACAGGAACAACTCACAAAAATGGTATGTTACTATTAATAATGTATTATATTTTTTACACATATTATTGGATTTTTATCATAGGCTTTAGAAATGTTAAAAAAGTAATTTAATGCCTATTTGGAATGTAGTTTTAGTCTATACTGTTAGTCGTTCAAACGCCCTTGTACTTGTTTATATTAATTATAAATCATATAAATTATTAAATATTATAGTTTCACGTCATTTT
The DNA here is from genome assembly GCA_018207615.1 of Philaenus spumarius. Taxonomy (NCBI): domain Eukaryota; kingdom Metazoa; phylum Arthropoda; class Insecta; order Hemiptera; family Aphrophoridae; genus Philaenus; species Philaenus spumarius. The sequence continues at coordinate 81,911 of JAGFPH010002895.1, read as the reverse complement.
TTGAAAAGTTCAAATTTAGTATTTTATTAATTAAAATCATAATGATAAAAACTCAGGGTTCCGTACCTTATAGGCTCTGAATTTTCATATACGAACGTCCCTGTTTTAGTATTATAGATAATAGGGATGCTACTTGAGCACTTCGAACCCTAACCTTTCTTCACACATATATTTTAGAATTTCATTTTAATAAAGATATAGGATTAAACATATCCTCAAACAAAGAATGGGATAACTAAAATAAAAAAAATATAAAACATAATTTGTACACTTGCTATGACGCTGAGAACGAAGCTGTTAGTAAGGCCTATATTATAGAATTATTCATTTTGTTGTAAATTTACCTAATTTATTTAACTGTTATGTTTAATTGTTTACTAAAATACTGATGTCATCTTCAATTTGTTCCATTTAAATGAAGTTATACATCAGTAGGGTGAAAAAGAGCATAATATTCATAACTGTAATTCTGTTTTTAATTGAGTTATTGTATACATTTAATTTATTATTTATTATAATTTAACAGAGGTTAAGTGTTTTATATGCGACTTCTTTCCCTCCAAGTGCTAATTAAATCACTTTAAAGTGCTGGGTAATTTGTGAGCATCTTGCACGGTTAGTTTAACAATTATTTCTTATATGAAAGAATATATTTAAATAGCATGTATTATATATCAAATTCTTCATAACAACATGTTCTATAATATAAAATAAAAATAAAACACTTACCCACTTGGTGTTAAAAAATTACGTCCTTAGAGTGGGGGAGTAAAAATATATATATTTTTTTGTTGAATTTGTAGGCACATAGATGGTTTTGAAAATGTAGTAATGTAAATTTCAAAATATACAAATTGTTCTAATTTTATTTCTTAAGAAATGTATCACAAAAAACTAGTTAATCTAAAACATTTACTAAAAAAATAACACATATGGTAATTTTTGATAAAAATGTATTACACAGTACATGAATAAGTATTTATATACCATTTCACAAATAAACCCTGTTGAGTCATATTGGCCACTAATATGAGTGCACAAATGCTAAATGTCTAATATAATAAGATATGTACCAAAAAAAAAAAATGTTTATGGACTGACTAAACAACCTTACACAAACGTACACAAACCACAGCTTACAGCTGACAATATTGCCATCTATAAATTATCTTCATCAATATGATACTATTGTGTATAAGTATAATTATTTTCCCGCAGACTTTATTTTTGCTGTAAATTATGTAAGTTCCCATTACTGCAGTTTTGAGCAAATTTATCTAGTCTTCATGTATGGGTAGAAGCAACCTGAAAATTTGTATAGTGAACGACAGTGAATGGTATCTCTTTTTACCAAAATGTTTTCATCAGAAAAAGCCAACCTTTAATTAGTTTATGCAAAAGCTTGATATACTCAGGCGACCTTTTATAGGAATGCTAGAGAATAAGAATTTGCTTATTATAATGTTTGTTAATTGAATAACAAGTTAATTATTAAAGTTATTAAGCATAATAAGCATGTCTACTGTATTCCATAGGTTTTCTTCGCAGCATATAGGGTTTTGTAAGCCTTCTTCGAATGTTCTGGACCGATTGTAGCTAATATAGAGTTGTTGGGAAACATGTTCTTGAGTAATTTCAAAAAATTGTCAGTGGCTTTTATAAAAAACAGCAAAATCTCCTAATAGTTCAGAAGTGTTCCTTGGCTTTTTGAGTTCTCGAATTAGAATGTATATAATTATTTTTGATTGCACTCAAGAAGCTCTTTCAATGGTACCAACAAAATTACTAAAAACTGTCCAGTATAACTTCAGAAATAGGCCTTAAGCAGACAACTTATCCTTTCACGAGAGTGGACAAGCAAGTTCTGAGAATATCAAGTTGAGGCTTCAAAAATAGAAGATGACTCATAGATAGGTCGTATATTTTTTTAAACTATGATACTCGCTGATTTCGTTTTCCCCTTCTAATCTTTATAATCAGATTTCAACATTTTCGTATGAGATGTTTGGAAATAATGTGAGAGTCGTAATTTTTCTCTAGCTTGTCTCTTTAGCTGTGGTACTGAAAACAAAAGCGGCAGTGTTTTGAAATTACATCTTTGAACGGCATTCCATTAGAAAAATATTGTTTCGACTCTCGTTAGCATCTTTCTGAACGCATATAAAATATTTTGTTTCTTTTGACTCTCTGTCTGGTAGAGAGCAATTAAATTCCATGACTAGCTCTATAATAAAGTTCTGAATTAGTTCTTTCTGAATATCGAAGTTCTGAATTAGTTTCATATTTTCTGTGATATTTATCAAAATTGGTATCCATAAAAAAAGTTTCGAACGAAAAAACGTTTTGAGTTTTCCGATTTCTATTCTATTTTTATACAAAAACAGGGTGGCTATAATACCCTCCCTATATTGTAAATACAGTGGTAAATACAAAATTAAAAGTTGTCGACATATTTAAATTTAATCTGAGAATTTATATTAATGTTTTCAAATCTAACGAAAACACAAAAACAAATATAATATCATTTATCAGTTCTGCATTCTGTTTTATTAAAGTTCCCATGTAAAATTACATCACAGAGCGTTGTAAATCGAATGATCTAAAAGACGACACACAGCGTGACAAGCACGACGAAATTATAAGAAACCAACAAACACAACAACAAGGCTGTAGATTTTGAAACAATCTACAGTCATTCATTTAAACATTATTATTTATTGGAACCAAATGTAATGGTTTTATTTTATTTTCAGGAAAATGAAGATAAAATGAGAGGTGAGTGTATCAGATTAGTTTATTAAATTAAAATTATTCCTTACATTTAAATAATTTAGAATAGTTAAAACATTTAAACATTTAGTTAGAATAGTTAATTATACATACTGGCTGTTAAAGAAAACACAAACATATTTCTTGGAGTAAAATAGACAATTTAGCCCAACCTAGTGAATAGTTGCAGACCTCTACAGCAGATATTTTAAATTAAAAACAAATTGTTAAAATGTTTTGGTTACAATATTATTAGTTGGTACTCTTCTGGAACTAGTGCTACCTTTTGATCTAATTTCTGGTTTTAAATTCTTTCGTTAATCTGATGGAGTAAGCTATTTTCGAAAAATGATTAGAAACTAACGCAAGAATGTATACAGTAAAATAATTAATAACTACTGAGATATAACAAAAAAACAAATTATATATAATAGAATTCAACATTTTGTTTTGCACTTACTCTTGTAAAACATGAATTACTATTATCATCATTTTAAAAAGTAACTAATTTAAGAAAAAACTATTTTTATTTCCTGTGACTTCATAAATTTTTTTTAAATGAACTATTTGTGATAAATTTGTTTCCTTTTCAACAATTATTGTTGTTCTTAAAATTATTTTTAAAATTCAGATTTTTATTCATATTTTTACTTTGCGGAATCAACTTTAGCATTGGTAGAAGCAAATTGAAATGGTTGAAAGGTTTTAATTAATTCTAGATTTATTAAACTACGTTTCAGATATTAATAGTTTCTGAAATAAATGCTTGTGTCATTAATAAATGTGAACAAATTACATATTTGATAAATATTACGTAAGTCAAAATTGCTAGAAGCTATAGCCAGGGAGACCGTGATCAAATTCATTTTTCCTACCAACTTGAAATCTACACTTTCGATTGATATATAAAACACAGGATTGTACACAGTTTCGCAGTTTTACTTTTAAATTTAAAATATGTGTGAACTTCATATGAATGCCTATAATATCATAGAGAAATTATAGGCATACCATTTCATGGGGATTTATACAATTTCAATACTAGTAACAAGCTAGGAGTCCGTGACATACAATTTGCTGTTGTGGATTTTATAAAGTTAAGTAAAAATGGTGGATAAAATTAGCATACGAACAAAATAAAGTCGGTGTAACAAGGTAAAGCCTCGGAAAGATGTTTAATATCAATTTACTGTATGTATATATATAGGTGGTTGGCATACGATGCTCCTTAGCTTGTGTTTAATGTTAAGAATGATGTAAGTAAAATCTTGGGGAAGGAAACATTTTGATCATTTAATGTTCTTACTTAGTAGAAAAATTAAAGCTCCGCGAAGTTGAAGAAAAAATTGTTTTTAATTTACCTAAAATGCTTTAACAGTAATAATAGGCACAACTATTTGTTTAACTTAATAAATGCAGAAAAATGGCGAATCTAATGATTTAATTACTTGTAAAAAACCCACGTTCTTGCATTCCTCATTGTTGCAACACCAGGGTCTAAAATTACAAAAATTGACTGTAGATGCGCCAGCTTCTTGCCCAGTTTTTTTAACTGTTACTGTAGGTTAAAATTTGTTACAAATTTGTGTAGCTATTTATAGTGGGTGTTACAAAAAAAAAAAAAATGTTGTTATGTGTTTTAGTTCGTGTTATAAATAGTATTTTATCGAATAGTTTGTAGCAGACCATCCGTTCGGAATAGATTTTTTCGTCACGCTTCACCGAAAGTAAGCTATTTTCCATACCTGCATTGACCTGAAATATTGGATAGTATAATGTTATTAATCTGGTATTTCCCATTTATTAAAAATAAAAGGTCAGTTCATAAATATAATTTGGGAAATTGTGCAGAAGAAAAGAAACTATAGGCTTACACTTCACTGACAACAAAAATGTAAAACAATAACGATCGTATAAACAAAATATAAAAATGGTAGAATATTTACGTCAAAAGTGTTTATTTAATCTTAATTAACGTGGTATAATCATAATCATCAATGAAATCAATAAAACTACATTATTTGATGGAATATAACAAAAGAAGGAGTACGAATATTGACAACCGTTGTCTAATTGAACATTACGCCATTCTTACGTTGTTCTGTGTAACAGAATAGAAAAAAAACACTGAACTATAAACTAACTTAAACTCTCCAATTACAAATGGTTTCAGTTTGTAAACATATAAAAGTTGGCAGCATTGTTATACTCAGCAAGATGGCTGAAAGTTCGCTATGTTAATTCGCCTATTCAACTTTTGGTTTTGTTGTTTGTTCTTACACTTGTTTCATATTGTTAATATGTGATTAGCCGCAGTCAGTGAAGTGTTTAATTTTATTATAACTACCGAAAAAAATAAAGTTTTGTTTCTTTTTGTTCGAATTGATGGAACTGTACCTTAAATTTTGTAGTTACTATTTTGAAACGACTAGTACCAAAGTTATTATGTAACCAAACTTTAAATACAAAAAGTTGTACAGATTTGATAATCCTTTTAATTTGATTACATATAATCTACATTGCCATGTGAACGTTTTTTAATTTTCGCCAAATTTCACATATTAAAACCTGTAAAACTACGTAGTGAAAAAGTTGAAAATTGTATAATGTTTGAAAATGTACATAATCAACAATGCTTGGTAAAATTAGATTTTCGAAACTTTTAAAATTTGAAAGGCATTATCTTGAAAACTGACATATTAAGTCAAACGTTTATTTTTAAAAGATAAAACTTTTAAAAGATGGTGTAACCCTTAAACTTTTTTCATCCCCTAATTTATCTAGATTCATGTTCGGAATAATGCGATTTAAACTGATTCAATACATTCTGAACCGGTGGTCTGTTACAAATTATAGTTTGATAAATCAGTAGTTAATTAATTCACTAACATTATTAAGAGTGGCCTATACTAACATTTCACAATTAGGTGGTTGTAGGAGAAGGAGGGTCTACAGGTGCTTATAATGTGACATCTCACATTGTAAACGAATACTCCGAACGTTTCAGCGGAACCAACCAAGCCGAGAAGAAAACTGAAATTTAAATCACGCGCTTTGGAAGACATCGTGGTGGTGAAGAAAAGCAAGTTCAAGTATCCCGGTAGTTCGGGGTTCAGAGGATTCGGTAAATAAATCATTGTTACATTTTGATTATGGTAAAGTTAATGGCGATCACTCACTGTACATACTCATTCAATAAACTAAAGCTTTAGGCTCTACTACAACTCCATTATGTAACAGGTACTTATATTATATCGTCTGAGTTAGGCCACGTGCATTTTGTCTATTCAGTATTTCCTGCGACGTTTCATGCACTGCTTATGTCCATTTTTAAGGTTTAACACTGTTCCAAGATTTGAGTATAGAAAAACTGTATTGAAATGGAAGTTTAGAGAATGGTCCAGGAGTTTCCACAAATGTGAAAATTACCAGTTAAACGTAAATGTTTAATATTTAGTTTTAGAAAAGTACAAAAGATCACTTGTAAATATCAGTGATTGAAAAAAAAAAGTTAACTGTAAATATGATTAAATAAATGTCATGTTCTCGTCAGCAAATTGAATTAATGTTCTGTGGCTTGTGGAAAGTAAGGGATTTTGAATATGACTTGAGCCTGCGCATGGATTGTTTTCTATTATTGTATCTTCTTTTGTAAAAGCAAATCTTTTGAAAACGGAGCAAGTATTATGTATCTCAGTAATACACGCCAAATGAATGAAGTTATAATACTATGAAATAACTGAATAAAATTATAGTTAATCCATATACTTGTGTTTTGAATTTGTAAAAGAGTACTTTTTATCTGACTGATCATAGAATACAATATGTAACCAGTAACTTGTAACGGTGATTTGTAACTTGTACGTTTATGGAATAGGCTCCGTTAGTCAACAAGCTTCTCAACAAACACATCTCTACTCCGTGCACGTGCACTTCACCCTTCACTATGGTTGTGTTAATCCTTGAAGATGGACATCATTAGTATCCAAAATGACGTTTAAGAGGTGATAAATGTAAATAGCGTGTGGAACCGTAGAAGACTAACTTTGGAAATGTTTAAATATTTTTCCAAATTATAATTCTAAACAACTCGCGTATAAGACGCAATAAAAATACAGAATTGAAATTTTATTTTCCATATATGATCGAGGATTTTGGAAAACTAAAAATGAATTAAATAGATTAATTACCGATATAAATGTCCAAACAATTCTTAAAATTCCATTTCATTGCTGGTTTCGATGGCAAATTGTCATCTTTAAGCCCGGAACTTAATATGTATATCAGTTTTTCAAGACCATAATCTAGAAACTGTAATGGATAAATAATAATTTACTTCCACAGGATACGATGTAAGTTTGCTTTTCTCCTTTTTTCTTAACTTGTTCCCTTATTCTTCTTTGGCAAAATGTAGGGCGAGGAGTAGAATATATTGAGCACGCTGGAAATCAATTTTCAATCCACACTTATATCAGTGATAAATATGAACAGTTACCCATATTTTATTTGTAGCCTAACTGAATTTGTATTAATATAGTAGCCTATGTACGTTAACTTGGTTTACTGTCAGGGTAACAGAACTGTTAGTTACTGTTTGTTAAAAAAAAAACGATTGTATATGACAAATTTGATAAAAGCTGAAAGTATTTAAATTGCTGCAGACATTTCACGAAGAAATTAATAATTCCTAAAATATTAATTTATAAAAAATTAAACAACCTAAACAAAACAAATATTAATCATTGAAAATAACTTTTGATAAGAAAAATAATGAATTGAAACGATTCAGAATGAGGGAATTATTCCTATATTTTCCAACGCTTTGTTGCGCTTTCTACAACAGAGACAGAGAATACAATATTATTTTAGTGGGTTTAGCAAATATAATCGATGTTACTTGAAGGTGATGGTATATCGCCGAAATCGATAGTTCAATAAGCGTTTAAAGATCGTTTGAACATCGATTCAAGGTAAATAACACATTTATTGAATGAAATTCATAGTACTGGAGACTGTAAATACATTATGTCTATAACAAAATTTAATAAAATTTTATTAAGGAAGTGGAAGTTTAAGTTTGCCTGATTAAAAAAAATATAGCCTCGTGTAAAATTTGTATCTCAATAAAAAGCTTGTTTACAATGAACTAAAAATAGTGATCATTATATACACGTGCGCATTACCTACATGTTCCTTCTTATCTATATATATAAAATTCAATGTATGTCCGTCTGTTTGTACGTTTGTATGTTTGTCCTTTATGCGATACCAAACCGTCCATCCGATTGCTTTGAAATTTTGCATAGTAACACAGGTTAAACCTGGGAAGGTTTTAGCCCATTTACCGAAGTCCTAGGACATTAGGGCTACGCCCCAGTGGCCCTCAAAGTTTCAATGTTAATCTTATGGAAGGTCAATCTTAAGGAAGAAGAAGAAAGATTTTCAAAAAACAGCTGTTCGTATGAAAAGCTTAAAACAGCTGATTTTGATCAACAGCTGATTTTGATCAACAACTGATTTGGATCAAAAACTGAATATAATTTTAGGTTAGGTAAATCAAGCAATAGCAAAGCATTGCCGGGTCCACTAGTTTGAAATAAAAACAAATATTTACGTTGATAAAATTACGTACTCCACCTTCCAACACTCATCCACCATATTTCTACCGTCATCTTTAATTTTATTCTTCATCATCAGAAATATATTTTACTGTCGTTCGAGTTCTTTTAATGTAACTATACCCAATTTAAAGTCACTCAATTAAGTAGGAGGGGCGAAAACCTGCAACAAAGATTATTTTACGTTGTTACAAGACAAGCTAATAGAAGCGCGTTAATAAATTTTTTTTTAAACTATTAGAATACATTTTTTGTTGTTAATATGGTGTTGAGTAATATTTGCGATATAAAGAAGAAAAGAAGCGGCAAGTCTCTTATTATATCACTTCTGATATACTGATTAGGTTTTGTTATTATTTAATATAATTATTATATTATTTGTTCTTCTTTAAATATATTTTTAAATATAGTACAACATATTTTAATACAATTGATAGACAACAAAGGAAAACAATATAGATACAATTGCAGAAAATCCGAACATAATTGACTTAATTAAATTATTTGTTTCAAGAGAAACTAGATTTTGAAATATCTAATATTTCAAATAGGCTGAAACTACTGAAACGAAGTTTTGCCTTCGCTAATTTGCGAAAATACAAAAATAGGTTTTTAGCCAAATATAAGTGGTCAAAGAAATTTCAAATGATATTGCTCGCGGTGCTCATGAATTTGAATTCATTAGGTCGAGTCCCTTCTTATATGAACAATTTTGGCAACATAAAAACATTAAAGTGTCCTATCGGCCATATCTGATTAGATTGAAACGAATAAAAGCAATTTACAAATTATACACGAATTAAAAATCTTCCTATTTTAGATACTTTTAAAAACTAGTGCATGATTAGATCTTTGTGTTCGTGTACTAAATATATTTATTTTCCATTAATTGTTTTAGATAGAATGTAGATTGTGTACATCCTAAAGCAGCTTTTCCACTGTCACAACTAAATTGTTCCAACTGGTAAGTACCCGTTGTACGATTCTGACTCGTAAGGATTCATGGTAGCTTCTTCAACATACAAAATTATTGTGTTTGTATGTATATTGTGGGAGCAAATTTACTATACGACTCTACGCCAACAGAAATGCTAGAATAACAAAATAATTATAATAGCCTGAAGTTCTAACTTATAGTCTTAAGTCACACTATGTTTACCTGTATTTAACATTTAACAGTAGAATGTAAAATAAGGTCATTGTCTGCAAAAATATCAGCTGTCGTATAGTAAATTAACGCCTAGGTTTAAACATACGCCACCCATCACCACCAAAAATACAAGTATGGTAACCAAAAACAATAACAAAATAGGTCAAGTTATACTATGAGTAATAATCGGTAGTTTTGTAAATGTAGCCTAGATAACTTAATTGTAGGCCTAGTCAAATATTACTAATCATTTTCAAAATGTTGAAATAAATCGACATATTTAGAAAAAATTTCAAAAGACAAAAAATGTTTATTTCAAAGTGCTTGACCTAAAAAATTGCTTTTTACTCGATTTCGTGAATTTTATTTTTTTTTTAATTTTCTAAGATGTAGGAATTGACTTAAAATTTCCGAAATCTATTTGGAAGCAATATTTTAGGTCAAGCACTTTTAAATAAATATTTTTGTCTCTTTAAATGGTTTCTAAAAACTCTTCCTTTCCGAGATATTAGCAACTTTATGTCGATTTATTTCAACACGTTTAGGGCCGCCATTTTGTTTTGGGTGGTCCGATTTTTATTTTCTTTATGTCATTTTCCTAGTCTTAAATAGACCTTTAAAATGAGGTATCACATGACCATACTTCCCATTTAAAAATTTTGAGTTGCCCCCAAAATCCCCCATTTTTAGGGGACACTCAAAATTTTCGATTGCTTCAAAAGATACTTTGGGCTAAGTTAGTATCATTCCCTGAAGGATATTTGTTTGTTTTAACAAACACAAAAGTTAAAGGGGGAGTGGGACTTTTAAGGCACCTGGCATTTTAATTTTTACAGAATGTATGACGTAAGACCTAGTTTTTGATTGTGCTGTTATGTTGCAGCCATGCGCAGGGCTTTTCTCATGCACGATGTGTCCAAATCAGGCTTCATTGAGACCAACAAGATAGCCGGAATACTGAGTGACATGGGGCACATGTACGATGAGGAGAAGCTTGACAACCTTATTGTAGAAATCGACGTTGAAGGTGAGTGGTAACGAGTAGGTAGGATGGTACATGAGAGCAGGTCTTGTACATGAAACGTAATGACTTTCGGCTTTGTCTAAAGGCGCTGGTAGATTTCAAAGTTCCTACTTACTTAGAAATTCCCTTGCGCTAAGCACTAAAAAAATGTATTATCCACTTGCACTAATCAAACAAAAAGATCCTGACAATAGATTTTGGTAATATTTAGAAGATTTTCAACTATTTTGAATGGGTTGATATATTGTGTCTACTAAAGAAGCAATGTATTTTTTGTTCTGCAACTTCACTTTGGTCGTAAGGGCTGCTCGTATCAACAACAATTTGATACACAAGTTTAAGGTAATAGTTAAATAGTTTACAATAACTTTGAACGGATTTGATACTGTGTCTAATAGGGGAGTTTTAAAATCTATATTTTTCACCCCTTGATTTAATGGTTGGTGTTATCAAAAAATACTTTTCCGTGTGTTACTCTTTTAAAGGTTCAATGACTACAAATGGATGTAATATTTCGTAATATTTAAAGAATTGTAGTGATATTGAAGTTTTTAAAAAATATGTCCCAATTTCTACCTTAGGTATATTTTTCCCACTAACGAACTAGACCGAAATTGTCCATCCATGAATTTTATGTATTAGTCTGGAAGTATTTATATATACTTGTATTCACTTTTGAGTTCACTATTATTCTGGGCTCTAGATTCAATGAAATGGAAAATTAGGTAGACATTTTGCGGAAGTCGCACCATGTGACTGTAATAAATAAATAATTTCATTGAAATCTACATAAAAAAAAGATATTTAAATTGCCATGTGACAACGGTTATTGTAAGAAAACTGTGTTAAATAAAAACCTGCTGTTGTGAACTTATTTTGTAAACTTTTTACCATTAAAAGTACGCAGTAAAAGGTATAAAACAACAGATTTGTTTTATTAAAATGATTACTGTAAAGATACAGCAATAGACAGAAATATTATGTCGGTGACCTTTAAAGAAGATATTTCTATTTCAAACATTTCTTCAGTTGTAATGGTTTAGCCAATTTTAAGTCATAAACAACACATAAACTGTTGTTTTTAATGAAACATCACACTTTTACAGTGACTGATTAGCATAATTTTGAAAAAAAAAACACAATGAAACAAATCACATGTTATTCTAGTCGCGGGGCTTAACATTTGTACAAGTTTCATTAAAATCTAATAAATACATTTTTCTCGTTAAATTGTAAAAAAATAAATTTCAAACTCTTAGTGGTTTACTTATTTAAATATTTGGTTGTTACAGAGTCTGGCAAAGTGACGCTGGATGACTTTTGCAGCATCGTTTCGCATTTCTTGGACGAGGAAGACGCTGAAGCCATGCAGCAGGAGTTGAAGGAAGCGTTCAGGTTGTATGATAAAGAAGGTATGTTGAGAGAAATCATTTCGAAAATATTTAGTTTTACCAAATCAGCAAGGTCTCGCAAACTAACAATTTTTGTTCTTTTATTACCATTTTCTTGAACCGTTTCAAAAATATAGGGACTGAAAATATATCAGTTTGAGATTGCATGTATGTATACGAAAAAAGAGTTTAAAAAGAGAAGACATCACTCCACATTGCATTGTTATATCTCGCTCAAGTAAATTCTGTCCTTAGTTATGGGATCAGTTGTTGGAAAAGCGCTAACAAAACACTGCAAACATATTTGTATTAGAACCGTATGCAAGCCAAAGAAGAGCACACATTATTTCCCTTCATTTAAGTGTTTAGATATATCTCCTCTGTATGTATGTAAGGTCTTAAAATATTTTAAAATAAAATTGGATCTTTTTTACAAAATTATAGATATTTGAAAGAAACAACAAGCTATCCACTAATATTTTAATACCAAAGACACATTTAACAATATCTTTCAGAACTATGTCCTAAGACTTTTAACTCACTTTCACTAGATATGAAAAATTATAAAATTTTGGCTAAAATTACAAATAGCAATTTTGGTTGTATTGGGTAGGGTATTATTACAGTGTAGGGTCAGTATAGCCTATTATGTTTAGCTTAATGTTTAATCTGTCGATTTTTGTTTTATAAAAGGGAAATATTTACTTTGACAATAGTAACAATTTAAACAATACTATTTTCGTTATCAGTTTGCTACGCTTTTAATTGCTATACAAAATCTAAATTATTTACAATATTAGGCCTACATATTTTTAAAACAGCTCCAAAGAAATGTATCATCGTTTTATTTAATTATGCCATAGTTTTTATTGATAATGTAAGGTTATGTTTGAGTAACAATAAATGCCATCCAAGTATTGAATTAATTACATGCACTAATGGGAATATTTATTTTACTCTGATACTTATTTATACATACAACACTTATTTTTTATAATATGAATTAATAACTCAAATAATGAAAGGTTGTATACATTATTTTATATTGTGATATTCCTTTCTGTGGAGTACACACAACAAAATTCGGAAAAAACGTGACTTGAAAAAAAATTAGAATGAATTGAGAAAATGTGTAAACTATATTAACCTTATTAGCTCGTTGTATAGGCCCAATGTGTCGTCTCAGAGTTCGCAACTTGAATTGTATATTTCACCCACTAAAAATCATCCAATCTCAACAAAACAAAACCAATTGAAAAGGAAATGTTTTAAACTTTAATTTTTGTATTTAAACATTTGTTTTAGAAGGTATATTTACATATGTAATCATCGTTTTAAAATTTTAGTTTTCTAAAAAGTTAACGCCGCGAAAGAAAATACAAATAAATGACACAAACTTTTCACTATTCTAAAGTTTAAAACCATTCGATAGAACGTTTTTGGAAAGAATATAAGGGCACATTTGGATTCGTCAAGATTTGAACTTTTTAACGCTGCCTTCCAATTATTCGTCACTCTTATAGTTTCTTAGATATATGACATTTTATGTAAACCCTTGCAATTAGACAGTTTTCTCAAACAATGAGAAAACACATATTGCAATCGACATATCCATTACGAATTGATAGATTTGTGTAGTGATATTTGTATTGATTAGTAGAAGAATCTCTAAATTTTCGTTTGGTATAAGGTAAACCTCATTTAGTGTTCGGATTCTGTTCGGGTATTTCCGAGAAATACTTACATCTTCAAAGCAATAGGCGCGTTAAGCAAAGGGAACACTGCACCGACCAGTACTACCGATGAGGACGGATCGGACATATTTTACAAGGTGCTACCAAGTGACTGGCAAGAAGAGGAAGCCATTTGTGTACTCAGTCTCGTCGAGTGCGGTTGTGCTGCCGCTGTTTCTTGTATTGTAACAAAGTTCGACAGAAGTTGATGCAAAGGTACTGATCCCAGCGGGAATGCTGGCACTTGGACTATGGGCTACTAAAAACATCAGTATTCCCGGCGCGGGTAGATAAACCAGTTCCATGTTACAATTTTACGCGATTATCTCTAGAAAAACGAATATAAATAATGTAATTAAATTAAAAATTACTTTTGTAACCCTTTCAAGGGTGAGGTGACACCACTAGTTCGTCGAAAGAATGAACACATTAGAAAGCGGCGTGGGAAAATGTTTTTTTCTCAACTTACGCCCTTTCCCCACACCCCTCGCCCATCACGCCCGGGCAAGGTACAATCGCGCCGATATCTGTAGCCATAGTATGTGCACTTATGATGGAGGAAGAGGAAAAACAAGAAAAGAAACGTCGATTTTGGTCTCATAATAATAACACGAGAGTTATTAATTTAAAAATAACTCAGGTCTTGCGTTATTAAAATAGTCCGGATGCCTCATATTATATAGCTCTGGATAATTTTGTACACCTGACCTACGTACATCTTGTCACCACTGTAATCAAAACTCAAACGGCGAATAGTTCCTTTCCGGTCGGTCTCACCGGTAGTTCCGCAGTTGACGGCGTGCTGCGGATTGTCAAAAAGTTCTTTTCACTCGGCCTTTTTTTCAAAAGTGCGAAAGTGGGGAATCGTCCGTTGACGGTCGGTCGTACCGGTCGGTGTATAGTACACACACCTCCATAAAGAAACATGCAATTGACTTTTATAAAAATCCCGTTCGCCCGTGCCGGTCGGTACCAGAGCTCTATAACATGTTACACACTGGGCCGGTACAGTGTGCGCACATTTTTATCCGTTACTTTTTCTCATTGTCCACGGCGCGGCTTCTGGAACTGTGTACGATACGTTTGTAAGAGTTTTGTTTAGTTGATATAATTTAGGGAAACAAAGTGAAGTAAGTTTATAAATTAAGAATTTTCAAGTATACAGTTCAATTCTATGACTTAGTCTCTACAATTTGTTATTATAAAATTAAATTTTTGGGTAAAGCATTAAACAATGTTTCAAAATAGGCTTAATTTTGTTAGCGGTCTTGTAGTAGGAACATACAAACTTTTTTCAGAAACAAATTTTGAAATTTATATATATTTTTATAGAACTCAATTACAAAACTTTTGAATATTTTGAAAAAAATAGGCCTAAACATTTTTTGTTTTTTTTTGGGCTTGTAATCAGACGTCACATCGAACTAGCAAGTAGCACATCAAAAACAGAACACTGTAAATGCACTCTTCCTACTCACACTCACGCACACCCACACCTAGTGCAAGTGAGTGTGAGTAGGAACAGTGCATTTACAGTGTTCTGTTTTCAATGTGCAACTTGTTAGTTCGATGTGACGTCTGATCTCAAGCCCAAAGTTGTGCCAGTGGAGATTGGAGTTTTGTGATTTTATGAGACTGATGACATTACAAAACATACAAGTTTGTACACTTAAAAAAATATCAGTACCGATTTTGTATGATTTATTTGCTTCAAAGTATAATTTTAACAAAAAGAAAAAACAAAACCCGGACCTTTCCCCGTTCTCCTGGAGGTATTCCATATCCCCTCCCCTCCCGAAACCTACATCCCCGTGCAGACATTCTGGATCCGCCCTTGGTAAACCTAAAAATAACACCTAGGGTTACAATGGCATACATTTTTAAAGCCTTCGATTATGTTATTATTTTGTTACTGATATACCCAGTCAGTTGTGTATGTAATATTTATTCGTTGATATAGCAAGTACAACTAAATGTGTTCGTAACTGCGGCTGGTAATGTTAATTTGTTTAAATGCACCGATTTTATTCTATAAAAAATATATGTATTTTTTTATAGTAGTGTTTAAAGCATGTAAGTGACAACATTTTTCAAATAGGTTCAGTAGTAACTAGAATTACCCCTTAATATCTGTACAAAACAAAGTAAGTTTTTTTATTATTAGTATAGATTTAAAAATATACGTGTTCTTGCAGGTAACGGCTACATCACCACCAAAGTTCTGCGGGAAATCCTGGCCGCTCTGGACGATAAGTTGACCAGTTATGACTTGGATGGTATGATTGAAGAAATAGATTCTGATGGATCGGGCACAGTGGATTTTGAAGGTAAGCTAGTCTACATAACTAGCCAACTGAAATACGAGAAATGCAACTTGCTTGTGTTGATACCATGTCTTCAGTATTGCCAACTTGAACGGGTTGGTAGTCAGAGAACGGTTACTCAACAGGGAGTTAAGGTGGTCTGCTTCTCCTTTTCATTACCATACGATTTGGCAACATAAAGAGCAGGAAACGGTGTTCTTCGTAATATTGCCTTATTAGTTTATAACATCATAGGCCTAATTGTTTAAATGGCATTGGGCATGTACATGTTTTGTGTATATATCATGTTTCTTAACACAATCAATAAGGATTTTCACATACAAAAAATAGGTTCACTTAGTAATTTAAATGCTGTAGTTTCTAATCTTAAAGTTTTTAAACAGAAGTATTACTGATTAAACAAATAATAGCTTTCCTATTGTACCTGTTTTCAAATATCTTGTACCAACTTTACTACTGAAAAACACATGTTTTTGCTTACAATTTGTAAAATACGTAAACAAATCTTGACTGTTGGCATTAAATCACAAATATAAATGAAATTTGTCAATTAAACACACTCATATATTGTTTTATTTATACCATTATTAGGGATTCACCACATTGGCTAAGGATATTGACTTTATATTTTCATACACAACTGAACAAAATCTGTAGAAAATGACATTAATAAATTGTGTCTTTTGCCAGTATAAATTTTTGAGTTTGTAATTTTTCAGTAGACCATTATATTAAATTGCTTTTGTAAAAACGTGTACTTTATATGGTGTAATTTTATCAAATATGGTCTTTGCAAGTATCTTTAAAGGTTAATTATTTTATAGCTAGAGCCTTTAGTTCAAAAATAAAAATGTTCATGAAAACGGCTGCACTTACCAAGAAATAACAAGGATTAAAACGTCTAAGATTATGTTTAGAATCCAAATTTACCACTATAAAGGAAAATCGTGTCCAATATTGATTTTTACTGCTAATAAAAAGCAAATCATTCATAAGTTATTTTATAAGAGATCCCGAAGTGATTTTATCAAATCATGCCATAAAAAGTAGCCTACACAAAAAACAGATTTTCCCAAAATCACCCTCGTAGACACTTAAAATCTGTGTTATTTTTTTTACAAATTATACATTTTCAATAAATAAAAATTTCAAATATTAATTTTTGTTACAGAATTCATGGAAATGATGGCAGGAGAATAGACCTTCATGTTCACCTTTATCTTCTTTCTGGCACCACAACACACGGTTCATCTATGACTAAACTATTCTTTGTTAACACAAAGATATCTATGTTAAATAAGTATTATATACTTCATTATGTTCTATCTCATAGTAACGAGTGCAATTCTGGTCAAATGATCACAAGTTTGTTTTTGTATGAATTTGTAAAGCAATACACTAAATAAAAAAAATTAAGAAATATTTAGTCAGTGTGTTATTTAAATTTCCTTGATTATAAAATGAATTCTGTCTTGAAGCCAAGGAGGTAGTGCACTTGACGCCAAAGTTCAAACACCAATAACTCTTTATTTAAATTGTTTATTTGTATGCATTCGTAGCGATAAATGAGTTTCAAAGACAATATAACGAGTGTCCTTGAGTATTTCCAACTACGTATATTAAAAATCTGTTAAATAACACTTTTAGTGAAAATTAACGAGTTTATAAAATGATTGGAAAGTAATTAATTTATAATAAGGGCAAGCTAAAACAGTTAAGAGAATGAAAGTGTTAAAGAGTGAAAAATACAGTACAATTTGTTTTTTAAATTATATATTACTTCATGGAATTCAGAAACTGCATTCAGCTGAATCACCGAAGTCTCAACCTAAGCTAAGGAGACATACAACCTAAGCTTACAGACCACTTTAAAATTCGTAAACAATTTTCCTCTTCCACTTGGGTGACCCCAGATTGAGTGAAAAGTAATCTGAGGTTCAGTTTAGAATCTTCATTTGTTATTGATACTATTATATTTAATTCAGTATTGTTTAGTTGATAGATGCTTAAACTCGCCAGTTTTGATAGTAAATTTTTTTTTGGGGTTTAAAGGCGAAAAACCTGGGTGGTTATCATCGCCTGGATAACGAAGAGCATTCATATAATGCTCTTATAATGATAGTAAATGAACATTAATATTACTACTGAAGTTAAGCTGCCAAGATTTGTCAAGAGATTTAGATATCCACTTTTATAATTATAATTTTCGAGTAAAACACGTAAAAATGTATTATATATCTAAGGTGTATGGACTCAGGTTTGAGTGGGAAGTACAGAAATATAGCAATAAATTCCCAAAGAAAATTAGCTGCTATAAAAATATAAATAAAACTGTATTTGCCTGTTAAAAAAAAATTGCTCAGGTTGGGTACAATAGTCAGCTGTTAACAAAAACACTTCTGAATTTATTTTTAGCCTTTATATCTTAGCCTAAATGTATTAATTTGATTAAGTCATTTAATATTATTTACCATCTCAAACGTTATGTACGATTTAGACAATTCATTTAATTCATGATCTT
The DNA here is from genome assembly GCA_018207615.1 of Philaenus spumarius. NCBI lineage: Eukaryota > Metazoa > Arthropoda > Insecta > Hemiptera > Aphrophoridae > Philaenus > Philaenus spumarius. The sequence goes on along the minus strand of JAGFPH010002895.1, from coordinate 63,381 downwards.
TGCTTAAAGGTTTTGATTGATCCTGCCCCAAAACTCACGCAAAACAAAAACTCTGGCCCTCCGGTCAGGATCAAGTCGCAGATACGCCAACACTATACCCCAATCCAAGTACCACTGTCCAAGTATACAATAATCTGTTTGCATTTTCATCGCATTTTGTTGTACGTTAAAACGTATATTATTAGGCCTGTGCATCTTCTTTTTAAGGCAATAAAACATGGCGTTGTTCTCGCCTCACCAAAAACTGAATTGAAGACTTCGAAGAGAAGGCGCTCTATTGGATTTTCTCTGAACTATCACAAGCCACCTGCACGTTATTATTTGCAAACATTTTTTTAAACTGATTAAAATAATAATAATAATTGGATGAAAACTTAACAAGTAAGAAAATAGAGTAGTAGAATACAGATCAAACTTTAAATTGGTATAAGTATACGATTTTCACAACCATTAATAAACTTGTGAAGAATAATTAAAATCCAATCAAAAATGTACGTTTTAAAATGGCAAAAAAGAAATTTTTAATTTCTTTTTTTTCAAAATTCCAAACACATTTTGGACAAACTATCTTTATCAAATAAAAGCTCTGACCTTCTACACTGCTCGACTTTTTCAGTTTTTTTATTTAACTTTTCACAATGCTGTAATGTACAATAATTTGATGAGTTCCCATGTTAAACAAGCCAGTAAATACTCACTCTGCCTGCCCTACTCCCGCTGCCTCTTAAGATGCAATATGACAATAACATTATGGAAGCCTAGACTTAATTCCTATAATTATAATTGTTTATTGCCGTACTTGTAATTATAGAATATTATTATTTTTAATAATATTATTTCACTTTCTCCCCCTATACCATAGTATATGGAGAAAGTATTGTATTCGTCAAAATTTTCGAGTTTGAGTTTTTGGTGGAAATATCCGTTTTCGGTCCCCCTGAACCTAAAAAAGTGGTTTTCGGAGTGATGTCTGTGTGTGTGTGTGTCTGTATATGTGTCTGTGTGTCTGTGTGGATGTTATCAGACCTAGAGCCTAAACCAGTCGTCCGATTTTGATGAAATTTGGTATGGAGGTACTAATCCACGGTATCTCCAGGCATTTTTTCATTTTTGTGAATTTTTTATTTTTAAGGGTAATTTTCCCATAAAAACTCTTAAAATAACGGAACAATAAACTTTTCTCAAAAACGGCTCTAACGATTTTGATTAAAATTTTATAGTTTATTAGGGACCTAAAGTACTATAAACTGTAAAATTTTAATCAAAATCGTTAAAGCCGTTTTTTTTATTTATGTCATACTTAGAAATTAATAATTTGGACATCGTGCGTCGCACTTTTTGTTTTTGGTAGTAGTTATCTCGGATGTTTAAACACATATATCGATAATCTCTTCTACGTGGATAGTATGAACATTAACGTAAAATAAGTGTTTGTTGTTTTTATTCAACCGGTGTAGAGAAGAACAGCATTGCTGAACAAGGTGCAATGGATGCATAAAAATACTTCTTCTAATGGCTCCTTCTGGCTCACGCCATCTTGGATCTCGCCTCCCAAAAAAGTCCAGGAAAATCCGTTCGTACACGAAGGAGAAAAGCAATACTAGAGTAGGAAGCAGTTGCATCATGAGCAAAGCACAATACATTATTAAAGTTAATACATAAGCAAAAGATTCACAAGTACTAATGGGTGACAAGTTGAAAAACTAAACCACTCATACTTTTATTAAATCCGTAATGTAGTATAAATGGGGGTTAGAATACAAAGAGTATAGGATTAATTATAACCTCAAATTTAAGACGGCAAATAGTCCAAATTTAATTAGTTTACCACATATCATTCCATAATGAAGGTTAAAAAAATCTATAAATGAAAGTCTAACCTAAAATTAGGAACTAGTTAGGGGGTTAAAATAAACAGTCTATTTATATTGTACTATGGCTCCCCTCTGCTTTCTTTCCTCACCAACCTCAGCGGTTACCTATGGCGAAAGGAATGTAAACAGACTATTGTATACTCTGATATTTTCACGGAAATGACGATTGAGCGGTGATAGCTAATGTAAGACAGAGTTGGAAAGAGGCATGACCAACACGCCAACACCAATAATTCAAATTGTGGCGTGCGTTGTAATTTCGCCATTAATATTTAATAAAATAATCAACATTTCAAACAAATTTGCATATTACCAACTAAAGGAAACAGTATAATATGTAACACCAGATGTTTGACTAATAATGCAGTAAGTTTTTGTTTGCTTTTAACTAATCTAAAAAACTGTTAGCTTTGAAGAATTGCCAAACCTGACTCTAAATTTGCCAAATTGGCTGCAAATAAACGTGTTTGATAAAGTTTTTTTTGTCCAAATCAGCTGTTTTATTTCAAATATGTAACAACAGATGTTTGAATTGAATTATAATACAATAAGCATTGTTCATTGATTTTTGTTTGTCTTTGCTTTTAGCTTGTCAACCTAACCTAAAAAAGAAGTACTTTTGTGAATAATAATAAACTGATTATAAATTTTCTAAGCTGGTTGATATGGCGATGAATATAAACAAATATGTGTTGCTATGCTTTTGATACAGTTGTTTTATAAAAAAATTCACTATTTTAAAGCTTTAAAATAAACAAGTATCAAAATCCTTTCTTAGTGTGCGTCTATGACCCCCATAAGATACTTTTAAATTTTCGTATTTTTATCTTAAATAGCTTTTGCTCCACGTTGATTCTATTTTAGTCAAGTCAGTCATTCAGTCAGGACAAAGCCTCCTATATAGTTTATAGATATAGTATAGATTCTGCCAACACTAAAAATCTTCCATCAGCTGAGCTATTTTAAACGGACAAAAATCTTAAATGAACAAATTAGTCTTTCCAAAATTATTTATAACCATAAATTTTCTTTGAAATTATTTGTAAATTTCAGTATTTGTGTATATTATTGTTCCATCAAGTTGGATTTATCTGGTGTTCCACTTAATGAGAGACACTCGGACGACTGTGCTCCGTGAAATATGGAGTAGGGATATTTTCCAAAATTATAAGCCAAATAGTAAGTTTTGAAGCACTCTGAAGCCTTCATTGACTGAGTGCAAAGTACCATTAATATTATTAATTAATTTAAGAAAAATCGTTCATGCTTAAAATAAATAACTGTCCCATCGGTATTTTAATCTTAATGTAATACTACACTAAAACTAATTTCAATGGAAAAACAAATTAAAAACATTATTAAATTACGTATTTTATCTGAAAAAATAAAATAAAATGTAAGCTATATTTTAAAAGGTGTCTAAGCTCCTTTGATGTTCAATAAGAAAAATTGTAAGTTTTGATTAGTACATTATTACCTGGAGTTCTGAATATAGTCTGTACAGCTAATTCTCAGGAAATGGAAGGATTATAAAGGTACTGGAAACAGGCTTCAGTAAGGCGAGATCGGAACTTTTGTTTTACAAAGTTCATCTTTGAGAACTCTCAATTAAAAGAAGACGGAAGGAGAAAGGAGAGGTCTAGAGGCTACTGGAGAGGAAAGAGTAAACAAAAAAAGACAGGCAGAGGAGGTAGGAGACAAAAGGAGACGGAAGAAAACAGGAGGAGATGAGAGGAAATAAGAAGAAATAGGATAGGTTAGAAGACTGAGGATGATGGGAAAAGTTAGGAGGAGAAGGGAAAAGACGGAAATGGGAGGAGACGGAAGAGGATAGGAGAAGACGAAGTAAAATAGATTGGAGAAGACAGGAAGAGACGGATGAAGACGGGACGGCAAGAGACAGGAGAAGTAGGGTGGGAGAATGAGACAGGAAAAGAAGGAAGTAGGAGATGGAAGAGGACAGGAGAAGACGGTAAGAAGCAAAATAGATTGGAGAATACAGGAAGAGAGGGAAGAAAACGGGACGGCAAGAGACAGGAGGAGTAGGGTGGGAGAATGAGACAGGAAAAGAAGGATAGAGGTGATGGAAGGAGAAAAGAGGTCAAGAGAGGCTGAATTAAAATTTTATCGCGGTCCGTAAAAATTGGCGCGGGTTTTAAGGTTGATACATACATACTAGTAGAGTTTTGCGGCTTCGCTCGTAGATGAGAATAAGCGAATTTAATGAATATCGGGTTAATATTGGCTTTGCCCTTACACATAATACGAAAAACGACATCAGATCCGAGTTTCTTGGCTCAAAAAACCCGCACTTTATGGGAAGTATATAAATTAATATTTATTGGTAGGGGTAATCACCCCATTTCATTCCTTAGACTCTAGTAAACGAAATGAAAGTGGTTTTTTCTTATATAACATTTAGTTTTAATATTATGTGCCTTCAAAGCTCTTTCTTTAAGAGAATTTAGTAGAATTTATATTTAATGTAGGGCCTATAATAGGTGTGAATTTAATTTCATAAACAACACTAATAAAAAATGAAAGTAGTTTAACGTTTTTATATTCCACTAGGGGAGACCCCTGCGTGCTTCGCACGCCAACCCCCAATGTAACCTTCTAAAAACATATTTTGTTATGTTTTATTTATAATAAAGGTGTAGTAGGATTAATGATAACCTCAAAACTAAGATGGTAAATAATGTCAAATGTTCAAATTAAATTATTTCTTATA